>JADLZL010001903.1:0-253287 GCA_015844335.1 Chrysopogon serrulatus
AAAATAGGGGCCCTCCAAACAGTTAGGCCCAACAAAGCGCCAAAAACTAGGCTACGGTAACAAACCACGGCCTACCAAGGCCCGACGCATGCTGCTTGCCGTCTCGACCGAGCCCCCCTTTAATTAGGCCCCGGTAGGTGCTAACTTTCCGTCCGTCAGGAGCCCCTCTGTTTGGGGCCTCGGACGGGCACTACCTTCCGTCCGTCCAGGGCCCCTGTTGGGGCCTCGGGCCGGGCACTACCTTCCATCCCGTCCAGAGGCCCCTACGCTGAGGCCTCGGATGGGCGCCTGTTTCCGTCCCGTCAGGAGCCCTCACCGTTGAGGCCTCGGACCGACATGCCGCTGTCCGCCCGAGCCCCTACGAGGAACGCCTTGGGGCGAGCTTCCGGCTTCCGTCCGTCGAGCCCCGTGTGCGGGACTCGGACGGGACACCTACCTCCCGGTCAAGCCGGCCAGACTTGGCGTATATCCACCAAATCCGCCTTCCCCGGTGCACTGTCGGTGGCGCCAAGCGAGGATGGGGCCGCGTCCGTCACAACCCAACGCCCGCGTTCATGATTACGCTACCCCTCGGTGACGGCCATGCACGCCCTTTGTAGGGCGTCATGATGACTAACCTCTATGGGCTGGTCCCATCCCGAAGTCCCGATCACGGCGTACACCGCGGCCGGCGCCGCGGCGTCAACCCATGCGGGGGTCGGGTCTTAGGAGTCCGGCCCGCTATGCGCCCAGTCTCGAGCACAGGCGGCGGGATAGCTTCCGTATGGTGTATCTCTGCGCCCGGCCACGCCGTATCACGACAACGGCGCCCACGACCCTCGAAGCTTTGGACCGGGGATGAGTCAAAGCTACGGCAGCCACAACGCTAAGACATGTTCACCATGGCGTCCTCGCCAACCTCTGCCGGGGCGGACATCCCCTCCGTTGCGGGATCGAGGAACCGACTCCACATAATGGCACCACAATCGGCACGACGGCGTGCAAGACAAGGCCGCCCCGCCCACACCGGGGCCTCGGGCAAAGGCGGAGGAGAAGAGGCCTCGGCCGGGAAAGAGGCGGCGCCCACCACCGTTTCACCTATTCGGACAGCATGCTTTGTAAGCCCGTTCCTCCCCTTGCGGCTATAAAAGGGGAGGGCGGGGGTCCTTCAAGGGCAAGTGAATGAATCTATAGGCAAGTCGGTTGGTCTAGACACAAGACAATCGGACTACGCACGAGTCTAGCAATCTCCTTGGCACACAGGGCTCACACACTCATCTTCACGAGACTTGGGACCAGCTCCCTCTCTCCACACAGCTTGTACACCCCTACCTACAAGCACCTTGGTGCAAGATAATACAAGTCTCCCTTGTGTCCATCTCGCACACCATCCGGGGTTGGGAGCACGCACGCAAATTTACTCGTTGGTACTAGGACCGCCAGTTTTAGCACCTGACAGTTGGCGCGCCAGGTAGGGGATCGTGCGTGTTTCGCCTCCTTTCCCGCCAAAACCCCGGATGGCCGTTAGGCGTGGCGGCGCTTCGGAGGCGACTTCTCAGCCCCAACTCCTCTCCACTCCGGCCGGCTGGAGCGGGGACCACGATCCGATTCGGTGAGCTTGAGTTCGTGTCGGCGGAGTCGATGCGACATGGAACTCCTCCCGGCCCGGAGTTCAGGGGGCCTTCCGACGAAGTCCCCGGTGGACCCAACACTAGCCCGGCGCGGGAGGCGCCACGGCGCTTCGCTCCCGCCACGCTCGATGGGCGCACCACGACGCTGGCGGTCTGCGAGGAGAAGATCTTGCGGCGCGGCTGGGCGACACCCGCCGTGGGGATGCTCGGCCGCCCGTCGCCACCACGCCCGGCCGTTTGGCATGGCCAACAGCTGCTGCCACGTACGGCGTTGGTCTCCGCCATGGGAGCCGGAGGAGGCGTCCCCACCGTCGGCGGCGCTCCACGGAGCACCCCGGCGCGGACATCCCCGATGGATCCATCCATGCCCTACGAGGAGTACGTCGAGGCGGGAGGGAGCGGCGCTACTCGGCCGCGCTACACCCACCCGATCGGCGCTACCTCGGGATACGGGCCGGGGGTTCATCCCGGAGCACGCCTTCGCCTTCGGCTACCCGACTCGACTCCCCGGGCGACATATGCGACCCGACTCGCGAGTGCTTCCGCGTGGAGGTCGGGACCTCGGCGGCGATAACGGCGGCGGCAGCGGTAACGAGCAGCGACCCTAGGCACCTTTGCCGAGGCCGCCCGGTGGATGCAACCCGGTGGATCGAGTGCTTCCGTCCACCGGGTCAACGGCGGACCCCGCCCGCCCGCGGCCGCTCGAGGCGGAGGATCCGGCGGCCACGCCGCGAGCAGCGCCAACACCGTGGAGCGATTCGCGACCTCGGGGCCAAAAGCTTCGACCAAGACCGTCTTCTGCTACGACGAGAAGATAGGCGGCGCTTCGAGCAAGGCAACCAGCGCGGCGCTCAACCCGAGCCCAGCGGCGCGGCGGCACGCCGCGACGTCCACGAAAGGATCGTCAGCGATGAAGGGGGGCGGCGGCCTCTCGTCTTCGGTAGCGCGAGCCAAAATGTCGCCGCGGAGGCAATGCTTCTCCGAGCAATGCCGGAGCCCTCTACCTCGGAGGGACGCCACATTCGCGACGAGATGCGGGACTACATCAAGATCGCCGCGGTCCAGCAGGCCGAGCTCAGCCTCACGCCCGTGTTCGAGGAAGGATGAGGCCAGCGGGGCGTCCCCGGGAAGGCGCGAGGCCTCCGTCCACGAGAATCCCTCACGAAGGCGGCTCGCGGCGCATCGGGACAACCGCGGTAGCCTCAACGACGGCGGCAGCGTGCAACATCGTGAGGGAGGCAAGCCTTGCGCGGAACGAACGTGACCACCACCCGCGCGAGGCGGAGGCGCCGACAGCGATGAAGACGCGACGAGGCGGACCCCCGGGGCCTCGCGCCTTGGCCGGGCAATCGGCCTTCGGTTCCCATTTCGGTTCCAGGCCTACCAACCTCACCAAATACTCGGGAGAAATGAACCCGGGGTTTGGCTCAACGATTACCGCTGGGCCCAGCTGGGCGGGCGGACGGCGACCGGCTCATCATCCGCAACCTTCCTCTTCACTGGCGACGCCGCTCGGGCTTGTTTGGAGCACCTTCCCGCCCGCACGATCTTTTGGGCTGACCTGGTCGGGGTCTTTGTGGGAAATTTCCGGGGCACATACGTGCGCCCGGGGAACTCTGGGATCTCCCTTGTTGCCGCCCGAAGCCCGACGAGTCACTCCGTGACTTCATCCGCCGCTTCTCAAGAAGTGCATCGAAGCTGCCTAACGTGGCCGGCACCGCCATTATCAGCGCGTTCCTCGACGGGACAACCTGCAAGGAGCTGGTCCACGAGCTGGGCCGGAAGATGCCCTCCACCGCCAACGAGCTGTTCGAGGTGGCCACGAACTTCGCCTCCGGCGAGGAAGCGGTGGGGGCCATCTTCCGCGGCGCCGGCAACAAGGGGAAGCAGAAGGATGAAGGAGCCGACGCAGCAGCGACCCGTAGCCAGAAGAAGAACAAGAGGGGCAAGCGGAGGGGCAAGCAAGGCAAGAAGGAGGAAGACTCCGAGGATGACCTCGTCGCGGCGGCCGACCTAAAGGCACCCGAGGCCCCGGGGCCCGGGGGCGTTCGACGACATGCTCAAGAAGCCATGCCCCTTCCACAAGTTCCCCGTCAAGCACACCATGGGGGAGTGTGACTTAGCCTGCCGCTTTTACCAGAAACTCCCCCCGCCCGAGGACAAGAGGAAGAAGGAGAGGGAGGATGAAGGAAAGGGGGGTGGGTTTCCGGAGGTCCACGATGTCTTCGTGGTCATCGGAGGCCTCCCCGGTGAACCTCTCCCCGCGTCAGATCAAGCGCGGCGCCGAGAGGTGTTCTCGGTATACCCGCCACGCCCACGGTACCTGCCATGGTCGGCCGGCGCCATCACCTATGGCATCGACGATCACCCGCTCTCGTGCGAACCCCGGGAGATACCCGCTCGTGGTGGACCCGTTGTCGGCAACATCCGGCTCACGAAGATGCAGATGGGCGGCGGCGCCCTCAACATCCTCTACTCGAAACCCTCGGCCTGCGGGGATGGGGCGTCGCACCTCCGACCTTCCAACTCCCCCTTTCGAGGGGCATCGTGCGGGCAAGCGTGCTTGGCCCTCGAGGCAGATCGATCTCATGTCGTCTTGAACACCGTCGAACTACCGCAAGGAGGTCATCATCTTCGGCGTGGTTGACTTCGGGGAACCTACCACGGCATCCTCGGACGTCCAGCGTGCGCGAAAGTTCATGGCGGTCCCCAACTACACGTATCTCCTTCTCAAGATGGGGGCCCTAGCGGCATCATCACGCGCAGTTCCTCCCTACGAGCAGCGTTCAAGCTGCGGCGTGGAGGCCATCGAGCACGCCGAGGCCATGGCCGTCTCGAGGCTCTCGACTCCAAAGCGCCACGCCCGGCACCTTCGAGCCGTCCGACGGGTGAGGGAGGTCCCCGCTCGACCCCTCCACCGCCCGGCAAGGCGGTGAAAATCTGTGACTCCCTCGACCCCAAATAGGAGGCGGTGTTCGTCGACTCTCTCGCGTGAACATCGACATTTTCACGTGGAGTCCCTCGGACATGCCGGGCATTCCGAGGGATGTCGCCGAGCACTCCCTTGATATCCGGGCGGGTCTAGACCGGTGAAGCGGCGTCTGCGCCCGATTCGGACGAGGAGAAGCGCGGGGCCATCGGCGAGGAGGTGAACAAGCTTTTGGCGGCGGGTTCATCAAGGAGGTGTTCCACCACGAGTGGTTATCTAATCCTATCTTGGTTAGGAAAAAGAGTGGGAAATGGAGGATGTGTGTAGATTATACTAGTTTAAATAAAGCATGTCCAAAAGTCCCTTTTCCCTTACACGTATCGATCAGATAGTCGACTCCACCTCGGGATGTGAGCTTTTATCCTTCCTTGATGCTTACTCCGGCTACCACCAAATAAAGATGAAGGAGTCCGACCAGCTCGCGACGTCCTTCATTACCCCCTTCGGTATGTCTTTGCTACGTGACGATGTCCTTCGGGCTCAGGAATGCGGGGGCCATGTATCGGCGATGCATCTTTGGGCGTTTTTCGGTGACCACATCGGCGAAAACCGTAGAGGCCTACGTCGACGACATCGTGGTCAAGACCAAGGAGGCCGCTGACCTCATCGACGACCTTGAGGTCGCTTTTCAGTGTCTCAAGGCCAAGAGCGTCAAGCTCAACCTCGAAGTGCGTGGTCGGGGTCCCCGAGGCATGCTCCTCGGGTTCATCATCTCTAAACGGCATCGAGCCCAACCGGGAGAAGGTGACTGCGGTAAGCGAGCATGGGGCCGATCAAGGACTGAAGGGCGTGCAGCGAGTCATGGGCTGTTTGGCGTCTCTTAGCCGCTTCATCTCACTAACCGGTGAGAAGGGCCACCCCTGTATCGCCTCTGAGAAAGTCCGGCGCTTCTCACGGGCCTCCGAGGCGGGGAGGCCCTCGACAAGCTCAAAGCTGCCCTCACCGGCGCCCCGATCCTCGTCCCGCCGGCGAAGGAGAGCCCCTCCTCATGCGTTGCCGCAGCGGCGGGTGGTCGGTGCGACCATCGTCGTCGAGCGGGGAGGAGGGCCACACCTGCCCGGTCCGAGGCCAATCTACTTCATCGGCGAGGTGTTGACCGAGACCAAGATCTGCTACCCGCAGATCCGAAGCTACTCTACGCGGTGGTTCGACTCGGACGCAAGCTCCGGCACTACTTCGACGCCCACCCCGTGGCGGTGGTCTCCTCCTTCCCATTGGGAGAAATCCTCGAGAATCGGGAGGTCTCGGGGCGGGTCGCCAAGTGGTCGATTGAGCTCATGGGAGAGGCCCTCTCCCGCAGCGCCAAGAAAGGCCGTCAAGTCTCAGGTCTTAGCCGACTTCCTCGCGGAGTGGGTGACACTCGGCTACCATCACCCCGGCTTCAGGCGGAATCTTTGGGCGATGTACTTCGATGGGTCCACGATGAAGGCGGGGGGGCGGCCCGGCCTCCTCTTCATCTCCCCTCGGAGTGCATATGCGGTACGTAATCCGTCTTCACTTCCCAGCGTCGAACAACATGGCGGAATACGAGGGCCTCCTCAGCGGATTGAGGATTGCCGTCGAGCTCGGCGTCAAAAGCGCCTCGATGTCGAGGGACTCGCGGCTTCGTCATCGACCGAGTCATGAAGGACTCAAGCTGCCATGACCCCAAGATGGACGCGTACTTCAAGGCGGTGCACACCACGGAGGACAAGTTTGACGGCCTCGAGCTCAACCACGTCGTCCGGAGGCACAGCGAAGCCGCCGACGAACTCGCCAAAAATCGCCGCGGGGAAGAACTCCGGTTCCCCCGGCGTCTTCACCAAGGACCTCGCGGCTCCCTCCGTCGCTCTCGGCGGGCAGGAGGAAGCCTCGGGGGAAATCACTCCGACCCCCTCGGGGACGGGAAGACGTCGAGGCCCCCTCTGCGTCCGAGACCCCTTCGGCTTCCAAGGCGTCCCTCGGCATCAGTACCGAGGGTCATGGAGATCGACGGAGGGACCCGGCGCCGAGCCCAAGCCAGGCTGGAGGAAGCCATCCCTCGCCCTGGATCGTCGAGGCGTTCTCCCGAGGACTTCAACCAAGCCAGGCGCATCGCGAGAAGAGCGAAGTCCTTCGTCATTATCGGGCCGAGCTCTGCAAGCGAAGCCCCCTCGGGGGGTTCTGCAGCGATGCGTCATGGTCGAGGATGGCCTTGCCCACTGTACGCAAAATCCACGCCGGGGTGTGTGGCCACCACGCCGCTCCCCGCTCTCTCGTCCCGGCGCTTTCCAGCAGGGATTCTCTTGGCCGACCGCGTCGTGGCGCCACGAGGTAGTGCGCTTTTTGTGAAGGATGCGATTACGCTCGTCGACGCACCTGCCGGCTCGGGCACTCCGGACCATCCCGATCACATGGCCCTTCGCCGTGTGGGGTTTTAGACCTGGTAGGACCCCTCAAGAAGGCGCCGGGGGGCTTCACTCATGCTGCTTGTCGCCATAGACAAGTTCTCCAAGTGGATCGGCGCCCCATCACCAACATCCGGTCCGCCAGGCGGTGCTCTTCTTCACCGATATCATCCACCGCTTTGGAGTCGAACTCCATCATCACCGACCACGGCACCCAGTTCATGGGGGCAAAGTTCGAGACTTCTGCGGCGAGCACCGGATACGCATCGTGCGGTCACCGGTGGCGCACCCTCGACGAGCGGTCAAGTGGGGCGGGCCAACGGGATGATATTGCAAGGGCTCAAGCCTCGGATTTTCAACAAGCTCAACAAGTTCGGCAAAAGATGGCTCGGCGAGCTCCCCTCGGTCCTCTCTGGAGCCTCGGGGACGACGACGAGCCGGGCTCACGGGGGTTTACGCCCTTCTTCCTGGTGTCTGGCCGAGGCTATTTTGCCTACCGACTTGGAGTTCGGATCCCCGAGGCTCAAAGCCTACGACGAGGCCCGCAACCAAGTAGCCCGAGAGGACTCGCTGGACATGCTTGAGGAAGCCAGGGGGGCCGCTGCCCTCCTACACTCGACAAGATACCAGCGGTCCCTTCGGCGCTACCACGACCAACGGGTCTGGACCCGAGACCTCAAGGAAGGCGATTTGGTGCTCCGTCTCCGCCAAGACAACAGAGGACGCCACAAGCTCACGCCGCCTTGGGAGGGACCCTTCATCGTCGCCGAAGTCCTCAAGCCGGGCACGTACAAGCTCGCCAATGAGGCCGGTGAAGTCCTCAACAACGCTTGGAACATTCAACGCCTACGTTGCTTCTACCCTTAAGCTTCCAAGTTTTTTACATATAGTTGTACTCCATGTCTCTCAAAGAAGAATGGAAAGCACTACTCATTTTTACAATTTTCTGCAAATGAAAAACATGTCCAAGGCCCTCGGGGGCTGAGGATCTCAGCTATATTCACATCGACTCAGAGTCTGAGTGAGACTCAGCTTTGACCCATCAAAGCAGAGCCTCCCTCGGGGGCTAGACGGGGGGAACCCCCTCCTGAAAGGCACTCTGCAAGCACACTTCTTTTTTGTTAATCGTTTCTTGAACATTTTCGTGCTGAAGATCCCGAACGCTTAGAAAAAGGGTAACTAAGGGAGACGTCTTCGAAACCTAGGGCCGGTTGAGCCACGGGGTCGCTTACGCCCATGCGTTACGCACTCCTACTCACCGCCATAGGGCGAAGAGACTTCATGCTGCGGGAGGTTGCTCCAAGCGTCCGGGCTGGCAAAGCCACGAGGCCGCCCACGCCCCGGCGCTACGGTGCCTCACGCTACCACCCTTGACTAAGGAGCGAACCTCTAAACTCAATATCCTCGCAAGGGCCCTAATCTAAATATGAGGCGAGATTCAAAGGCACGAAAAATAGGCAAAAAACGATTAACAAATCACAAGGCCTCGACGGGCCACAGTCTTAATCGACTAGACAAAACAAAAAACTAATTAAGTTCTTTACATGGGCACACTCGGCCCGAATTGCAGAATTTACTGGGGGGCATCCGACCCCCCTCCTTCCCTAGTGTCGGCATCCGTGGCGTTAGTAGCATCGGCCCCTTCGGCAACATCAGGGAGGATAGCCGTCTGGAAGTGCCCGACCAGCGCAGTCATGGCTTCTTCAGCCTGCTGGAGCAGCTCGGCGAACACCTCTCCCTCGCGACCCTCCTCGTCCTCAGCGACGACAAGCCCCTTAGAAATTTTGGGGAGGTCGAGGTCGTAGTGAGAGAGGGTCATCGCTAGGGTGTGCGACACGCCGGTCCGAAGGCCGGACTGAAGGGCGGTGCGGACGCGCGCCTCCACTCATCTGGGCAACGCCTCCAGGTGGCCCAGTGGACTGCTGCCGGCGGGTTCGCCGGCCTCCACCACCGTGCAAACGGCTCGGACCTTCTCCTTCAGAGCGTCGAGCTCGCCTGCGAGGAGTAGGCCGCTGCACCGCACCAAGGGCCACCGCTTGCTCCGACGACTTCCTCCTCAGCTCGCATCCGCCCGGTCAATCTCGGCGAGAAAGCGAGGATATGATTGCCCAAACACAAGACTTACCTTCTATTTGCACCACCTCCTCCGCCAGCTGCACATGGAGCTCGTTGGCCTCATTCAGCGCTTGACCAAGCTCGGCCCGCACCATGGTGACGTCATTGATAAAGAGTTGGTGATCGGTATCCATGTTCACCAGGTTCTCCGTCAAGGTCCCAATGGTGTCGGGACGCTGGACAAGCGCCGTCCTCATCATCTCCTTCTCGGCTTGGAGCTGGTCGAGCTCCGGCGACCGCTCCTTCGGGGCCTTTGACAAGAGGGTGTTCGCTCCCCGAGCCTCGGAGGCCTCAACCTTCAGGTCCGAGACAAGGAGGCGGAGGTCGGCGTTCTCCTCGTTCCGGGCAGCTAACTTTCGGTGCTTGCCCGGCCGGTTTGCCTCCCGGCTGAAGGTGGAGCGCCTCGTCGAGCCGGCCCTCGGCCGGAGGCTGCGATTTCTCCCGGGACAACTTCGCCAGATCCTGTGACGACCAGAACCAGCGGGTTAGCTGTCTTCGGGTGCCCGTGTCAAGGTAAGGATTTGGTCATGAGTATTTATAATACCTTCAATGCGTTAGGGAGGTCCCTTGAGAAGATCGGCGAGAGCGCAGAGCGAGGTCTTCGGCCGACTGCATGAACTTGCCGATCTGCTCCCACCGAGTTTGCTCGGGCGTCGTCCGGCACATAGGCGGCGGTCCTCCGGGTTCCGGCGGTCCGACGGGGACGATCGGCGGCTCCACGGAGGCGTGTCAAAGCGGACCACCTCCCGGCTGGAGGACCCCTCGGCCGGGCGCCGTAGTCGACGACCCCACGATCGCCACCCGAGGAAGGCGTGTGTCCGCAGCGGCCACCTCTTTCCCCCGCGTGGGGGCGGTCTCCTCTGAGGAGGGGATCTCCACCACCTCCTGCGTCGTGGCGCGACCCAGGGGCGGAACTGGCGCCTGCTCCTCCATGACCATGTCGGTAGCGGTCACCAGGGGCAGGCGCCGTCACGACTTCCACGACGGGCGTTGCCGAGGCCTCCGCACCGGGTGCTGCGTCCCCCTCTCCGTCACGGGCGGGGGTGGCTCCCGGGACGACGGCGCCTCGACCGCCTCTCCCTCGGTCGCCCGGAGGCGACACCACCACAGGGGGCAGAGGAGGCGCTCGCCGTCCGCCCTTCGCCTCGCCTGCTTGCGCGGAGCAAGCGGGGCCGGAGCCGGGGGCCGTCTTGCGCTTTTTGGCTATGGTGGCAAGAAGGGCGGGACTTGAGAGGAAGAAATGAAACAAAAATGATGGAAGACTTAAAGAAGGAGAGATACTCACCCCGGTGACCGGTGGAACAATCGGCTCGCCCGGAGCCGGTGCTCGTCGGGGCTCGGACTTGAGGTGTCCCTCGGCCAGCGCGACTGCGGGGTCACGGGCACAGGATGCCGGCCCCCGGCGTCGCCGCCTCCTCGGATGAGGCCCGCGCTTCACCCTCGGCGGTCCTCCTCGCCACCTTAGGCCGCTCGGGCGGGTCCGAGCCACCCAGGACCGGGCTTGGGTCGGCACGGGACGACTCGGGAGGGGCCTCATCCCTCCCGGCAGGGTCACGTCTCCGGCCACCGGCTGTGGCCTCGGTGGAATGAAGGGCAGGCGCGGTGTCCTTCAACGGCCATGGCGACCACCCTCCCTCTTCATGGGAGGGTGATGTGGCCCCAGGCTCAACACGCAGCCTTGGCTCTCGAAGACGCCGAGGCCGAGGCGCGTCTTTGGACTTCTCTGCTGCCCGCCCTGCGGCACATCACCAGAACCGGGGCTGAACCGATGACTCCTTGACTTCTCATCCTCCATGAAGCCGAGGAAGTCGTAATCCTCCCCCTCGTCATCCTCATCATCATCATCATCGGCACCGGTGGTATCGGAGGGTGTCGGCTCTCGGGAGTCCCTCTTCCTCCTGCCGGCGCCACAGCTTGTCCGAGTCGCGCCGCTCGTTCTGCTTGCGGACATTCCTGTCCGACTTCTTCTTCTTCTTCTCCCTCTGCTTCTCCGCGATGGCCTTGTTCGCCTCTTTCTCCGTGGAGATGGGGGGGCTTGACGCCCGGCTTCCCGGCCAATCCCTGCGAAGAAAAGAACAAGATGAGGATAAAGGGGAGGAGGCGAACATCAACCGACTGCGCACAACCGCAGAAACTTACCACAGAGATGGCACCCGGGTGGGGGCGCATCGCAACCTTGTAGAGGTTGGAGACGTCATCCTTTGTCACCGCCTTCTTCGTCCGATCGACAATCTCGTCGTGCTCGAGGTCGATGGGGCGACATCCTCGCCTCGGCCGAGGGGCTGCCTTCCCTCATGTCGAACAAGCGGGGCCGCCTCGCCATGAGGGGCGGGACTCGCCGTACGTGGAAGGCGGCAATAACGACCGACAGCGTCCAACCCTTTGTGGGTCGGCGTCCTCAAAGCGCTGAACACCTTCTTCGGCGGGGTGACCCTCTCGGGATAATCTCCTCCTTCCACCTCGTGGGCTCCGCATCGAACACCCTCCCGGTGTAGGCGGGCAGATGACCGAAGTCGTTCCGGAGGTAGAACCACTTCGCGCGCCAGCCGCGGTTGGAGGAGGCGAGCTTCGCCGGGATGTAGGAATCCCGGTTGCGAGCCTGCAACTGCAGTATGCAGCCCCCGGCGCGGACGGACGTCCTTTTCCTCCTCTCGACGCCTTTGAGGTAGAGGGCGCCCTCGAAGAAGTGGAGCCAGAGGTCCCAGTGGGCCTCGACCCCGAGATAGCCCTCGCACAGGGCGACGAACACCGCCATGTGCGTGATGGAGTTGGGGTTGAGGTTCTGCAGCTCCAGGCCATAACACTCGAGGATGGCCCTCAAGAATCGACCCACCGGCATTCCAAACCCGTTCTCATGGAACGCCGTGAAGCTCACGACGTATCCCGGTGGTGGGTGCGGGGACAGGTGGTCGGCCGGCGGAACTATCCACTCCAGTGAGGCGTTGTCGGTGCAGGGGCGGAGAAGCCCCTTCCCCACGAGCGCCACCAGCTCCGGCAGCGTCACAGAACTCGTCTCCCACTCCTCCACGCCGATGATCTCGGGTCTCGACGCCATGGCAACGGCGGGCCCGGCGGGTGCAGGTGAGTTCTCTCTCTTCTCGCTCCCTTTTTCTCTCTCAGTGGCGCTCGAGCAGATGGCGATGGCGGAGGGAACAAAGGCGGGTGCAAGGGCGAGGAAGGCGAGAAGGAAGCAAAACGCCGCCTACGCCAGGTACTTATACCCGAAACCCCAGTCGGTTCATCTACGCATTTAATGCGCGATCGCGCCCAGGATTCCCTACTCAAGTGCACGTCACACGGAGACCCGGGCGCCCAAAGCACGCGGGCGGCCACGGCCACACGGGCCGCGGCGCCTCACGCCACGCACGGCGCGCGGGGGTTTTTTTCTCCGCATAGGATCGACACACGGAACCCGAGGACCTGACGCGACGCGCGGCTCAATGGCGGCGGCCGCAAAGACACGCCACCGTCCACGTCCCCCGTGGGACCCACGCACACGCTTCGGTGCGTCGAACCGCCTTAGTCGTGGGGGGCCCACCACCTCTTCTCAATAACAGGTGGCGCGGCGGTGCTCACCGCCAGGAGAGGACGCCTAAAAAGACGTGCCCACGTCCCCCCACGACGGGATTTCCACGGCGGCGCTTCCTTCTCTTGGAAGGAGCACGGGCGACGGCCCATTACGGTCTGCAGGTTCGTGGGCTGGCCCACTAAAAGGGTTCGACGGCCGCCTCAAGGCAACAGAGTCGAGGGGATGGCTTGGACGGACTCATACGGGATTCAGCCCTGCACAACAGGGATCGTCCGACGCCGTATCCAAGGCCAGCGAGGCAGTCTGAGTTAGGGGGATCCCGCGCGGGAGTGCATCGAGCCCTCGGGACCTGGCGGACGGGACCCGGGCCCTGCCTCGGACATACCTTGCAGGCTCTAATGGAATGCGCCTCCGGGCCCAGCCAACCCCTAGCGAACGGGGCACAGGCATTCCACTTGGATTTACCCGTTAACAGCTCATAGGATCTAGTTGTGTGCGGCACCTGCCGTCGACGGCATGACAAAATCCACCCTCCTCCTTGCGGAAGGGATGCGTGAGGCGTCTTACGAAATTAACGACCAAGTACCGACCGGCCGCCCCACGCCAGAACGGGGCTCGGGGGCTACCCCGGCATAGTGGCCAAGGCTGGGAAACGTCACCTAACTACGCGCCATGCCTCCCGGACGAGCCGACGGGCCCGGGGGCTCGGCACACGACGGAAACACTCTAACCAAAACACGCACAAGCCCTCGGAGAAGCACCCACGCTCCTCCAAGGCCTCGGGGGCTACACCCGGCGGGTGCGCTCGCGCGCCCCCCACCGGAGAATATAACCTCAGAGACAAACAAGCACCCTCACCAGACATGTGCAAACCCCCAGGGGGTAGAGGTGTTTCGCAGTAGACAGGATTACACCTCTCACAAACCACAAACACGTCTAGAACACGTGCAAGCCCTCGAAGGGTTGTTCACACCCCCTCTGAGGCCTCGGGGGCTACACCCACCGGGTGCGCTTGCACGCACCCAGCGTGAGAAAGCTCGAAACATCTAACAGCATGCCAGACAGAAACTTGGCTAAGAAACCACAACCTCCGAACGAGTATACTCACTCCTTCGAAGGTTCGGGGGCTACTGTCAGGGACCAAAATAGGGGCCCTCCAAACAGTTAGGCCCAACAAACGCAAAACTAGGCTACACGGTAACAAAACACGGCCTACCAAGGCCCAGCACGCTGCTTGCCGTCTCGACCGAGCCCCCTTTGCTTGGGCCCACGGTAGGTGCTAACTTTCCGTCCCGTCCGAGCCCCCTACGCTGGGGCCTCGGACAGGCACTTGCCTTCCGTCCCGTCCAGGCCCCCCTACGCTGAGGCCTCGGACGGGCGCCTGTTTTCCGTCCCGTCCGAGCCCTCACCGTTGAGGCGTCGGACAGACGCTAACGCTCTGTCCCGTCCGAGCCCCCTACAGGAACGCCTTAGACGAAGCTTCGGCTTTCGTCCCGCCCGAGCCCCCGTGCTCGGGACTCGGACGGACGCACCGCACCTCCCGGTCAAGCCTCGGCCATAGACTTGACGTATATCCACCGCCCGCCTTCCCACAAAGTGCCTGTCGGTCGACGCCAAGCGAGGGGATGGGAGCCGTCCCGTCACAACCCCAACGCCCGCGTTCATGATTACGCTACCCCTACAAAGGCGGCCATGCTCGCCACCGTAGGGCATCATGATGACTAACCTCTATGACAGTCCCATCCCGAAGTCCCGACACGGCAGACACCGCAGCCGACGCACGACGCCAACCCCTCAGACGGGGCGGGTCTTCCGAGCCCGGCCGCTGTACGCCCAGTCTCCAGAGCACGGGCAGGCGGAGATGGCTTCCGTGACGGTATATATCTGCGCCGGCCACGCCAGATACGACAACGACGCCACGACCCTCGAAGCTTTGGACCGGGGATGAGTCAAAGCTACAAAGACCCGGGGCCGCTAAGACATGTTCACCATGACGTCCGCCAAACCTCTGCCGAGACAGACATCCCCTCCGTTGCCGGGATCGAGGAGCCGACTCCCACGTAACGGCGTCCACAATCGGCAAAGACGACGGCGTGCAAGACAAGGCCACCGCCCCACACCGGGGCCTCGGAGCAAGGCAGAGGAGAAGCACCGAGGCCTCGGCCGGGAAGAGGCGGCGCCCACCACCGTTTCACCTATTTAGACACTGTACTGTAAGCCCGTTCCTCCCCTTGCGGCTATAAAAGGGGAGGACGGGGGTCCTTCCAAGGGCAAGTGAATGAATCTATAGGCAAGTCGGTTGGTCTAGACACAAGACAATCAAACTACGCACGAGTCTAGCAATCTCCTTGGCACACAGGCTCACACACTCATCTTCACGAGACTTGGGACCAGCTCCCTCTCTCCACCTGCTTGTACACCCCTACCTACAAGCACCTTGGTGCAAGATAATACAAGTCTCCCTTGTGTCCATCTCGCACACCATCCGGGGTTTGGAGCACGCACGCAAATTTACTCGTTGGTACTAGGACCGCCAGTTTTAGCACCGACAATTATGCACTCTAATCCTTCTCTTATGCTTTTCTGGAACAATCCCTGAAAATATAGAATATGCAAAACTCATAGAAATTGTCAGTTAGAACCCTAGACTAATGTGTATTCATGTATCCTTTCATGTCTAAAGTTCTAATAAATATTGACGTTATCCACCATCAACAAGTACTAAATCTTATTATTTTATATGACTAGGCGTAAATAAAATAAAGATGATTATAAACTAAGAATGATTCTGCAAGCGGACAGATAATTATACCATTGTAGCATTTTACCTAGAGTATTACCAGGTTGTCATTTATATTCTACCATTGGGAAGGCATTGCTAAGAAGCTACTCTATAGTATTGATAACACTTATATATACAGTGAATAAGAGATGTAGCCATTGTCAACTCTCCTCAATAACAGAAAGGTGTCACAAGATAGATAAATGATATAATAATGATAATAATGATAATGAGCCATTGATCAGTCATCTCCTAATGATACTAATTCACTCATAGCAATTCTAGACATGTTAACATCGTCTAATCATTTAATAGAGAAATAACTCCTAAGTATTCAGGCTATAGTCTAAGCTACTTCATTTAGTGCAAGTATGTCTAACAATCATTGCTAAGTTATACTACTATAGTTCCCTAATACATCAGAGCAATGTACAGGAAAAGATGAGTACAGAAACCTCATGTATATAAATATACTCTTAACCCCGACATTCCTACTCTACCAATCCACCGTGCGGGGAAGGCCTACAAAGGACTCAATGGGTCTACATCACACCCATGATCTACCTCACTACCCTAAGCACATTTGGAGATATTCACGAGATAAGTAATGCATCTAGGCACCATGCCTACACACAACCTACCACTCACCAACCGATCGAATTGATGAACACTATATGCGTACCAGTGTATGAATATAATAGCAAACTAACTATACTAGACATATTAAAGTAGATAATGAACAATGCAATCAAGAATATAATAATGAAGAATAATGTTGCTAGTAATGATCGTACAAATACAGATATTACAATAAGAAAGAAAAGCTTAAGAACTATACCAGACTCTTCTCTTCTTGACAACATCGGGAATCTAAGATCGATGAAGAACTTGACTTCCTCTACTCTAGATCTAACTAGGCTAAACTATAAACTAGAAGGCTATGAGGAACTAGAACTTAAAGCTCTAGATGACTTGATCACCAAATGACTCGAGTTGGAATGAATTGAATGAATTTGGATTTCTTGGGGGGTCTGGCCCTGCTTATATAGCCCGGTGCGATGCACGACAGTCGTTTGATCAAACCGACTTTACGTAGGGCTGAGATTGATCCTCAAAGGCAGTGGAGGAACATTCCAGAAGATGAGAGGTGGACCCCCACGGGGGGTGCCGACGACTGGTCGGTGGGGCCGGTCGGCCCCACTGGCGGCGGCCCCGCCTCCCCTTCACTCGGTGTCTTCTGGATCCTTCCAGAGTAGTTTGGCGTATTGTGTGATTGCTTTATCTATCATAAATCAGTTATTATAGAACCTTGGTAATAGAGAAGTATTTAGGAACCTTGAACTCTCCTGTTGTCCTCTCACTTTAGCTATCTATTTACTTATCATAGAATTCTCCCCGTGTGTGTGTCATATATACATAATTCCTATCATCTATCATTTACCCCCTACTTTAGTCTAGTTGGTGTATTAAGTTAGTAGATACATGATGGTGAACTATCAATGTCTTATTCCATTGTTTCCCAGTGGTAAAATATAAATAACGATACCTAGAATACTCCCGGTAAAATGCTACAATAGTTTTTCTGTGCGCTATGAATCCTTTATATTTTAGTTGTGCATAAGAAATACCAACAAGCATTTTTGGCTCCGTTGTCGGGGATAGGGATTTACCTCTATTTGTAGTAGCAACGTTAGAAATGTCAACAAAGTGACCGGCGCAAAGTACACCACCGAGAAGGAGCGAGTGACTCTGGATGGTGTGCGGGTGGACCCTAGCAATGTGAAGTTCAATCCACCACCAAGAGCCAATCCGGAGCCCCCGAAGAGACAACCTCGCCTGTCCTTGGTCACTTTGGAAACAAGAATAGATCTCCAAGCCCAAGCCCTGTCTGATGCACTAAAGGTCATAGGGACCACTGTGCAACGCGTAGGGAATCTAGAGGTCAGCCAAGAGCGGCTGCGTAGTAAGAACAAAGCGCTCAAGGCTAGGGTCAAGGAGTTAGAGAAGAAGGATGAGATCGAGATGAATAGGCACACGTGTAATAAATTATTAGTTAGTTTGCTAGTTAGTCAGATTAGTTAAAATAGTTTGCTTAGTTATTTCAATTCATTCTTTAATAGATGTGCCTTATAATAATAAAGAAGCTGAGTCTTTAGAGTCATCATCTCTCTGGATATATGTTTGTTTTTTGTCTCCACCATGTTGTGCATAAAAGGAAATAGAAAACAAGTGTGGGGGAGACAACCCATAGGAACTCAGAAGGAAAATCATGCAACAGGAATCAGGTATGTACTCCAAAACACTCTCATTTATTACCACTGAACTTAATTGAATATCCTTTAATGAAACATGATTACACCTCAAGGATGAGTAGCTTAGTCATGACTTAGGGCAAGAATCATATAATTCATCTCCTATAACACTTGCAGCTGTTGGGAACTATTTATAGGGACCCTATGCCTCGTAAGTTGTTGACAAGTATGAGATTGTAGAATATGAGAACCTAAATTTCTATGCCTAAGTTATTGGAGCATTTATTTTAAAACATAAGAACAATAGCTATGCTACTCCTCTGTGGTCTTTAAATGCCTATAGAGCCATACATGATCATGAACTTTCTACAAAAGTTGCTTGTCTTGTACTGAGCTCAGTCAGCTTTTGAGATCCGTGTTGTAGAGATTTATCATGCTCCCAAGATCAAGATCCACTTATACTCCATATATGATCTATCCCTACACTGGGGTAGGCGCAACCTTTTTCATCCACATAGAAAATGTGTGCTCTTACACTGAGGGTATGAACTAAAAAAGACTTTTGGTAGGATCTCGTTCACCTATGCTCTAACATCATCAGAAATCTCTATCTTGCAAGAAGTTTTCGTGCAGGATGACATGGGCTATGCAAAAAGAAAAAAGAGAGTTCAAAAGAAAAATAGACAAGGGTCCAATTGTTAAAAAAAGAACAAAAGGCGCTTAGATGCCTAGCTCTCTAGAAAAAGAAAGTAAAGAAAAATTTAAGATAGCCCATTGTCTCCAAGCACTTCAATTCAAGCAAGAGAGATATATCCTTCAAGGTATGAGCATAGTAGAATCAGGATAGCCACCATATATTCCACACACATGCACATCTTGATCTAGGAGTATGACACCTCTCTCCTTGGGACTCTTACGCTGGCTCAGTGATGTGTAAGGTAAGTATACTATTCCTTGCCAAACCTTTGATCTCCACATAAGCCTATTAGAGGTAGGTTGCAAGGAAAGGCATTCACTCATTCATGCCTAAGTGAGAATCCACAAATACTATATATAATGAGTGACTTGAGAGTACCACATTGAGGATCGGGTAAGCTATGCTTTGCTTCAAAAATTTTACAAAAATCTCCAATAGACTTAGCAAAGTGAGATAAAGGTAATTTGTTCGATCGTTTCTACTTTTCAACTCCCCAAAGTTGCATGGTAGACACTTTGAATCTCACAAAGGCAGGAGTGACCAGGAATGAGCTTATATTGATATCTTTATCTGGAGTTATGCCTAAAGTTATCCAACCTTTCCTCGAGGATGAGTAAAAGCCTAAGTGTGGGGGTGTTGTTGATGGTCCTTAACGTTCAAATCCAACCGTTAACTAATCTTCCAAATTGACATAAAAGCAATTCATCTACCTAGAAATAGGGCTTTGACTAATGAATTCCATGAGTTTTGGTGAATTGATGGTTTTGCAGGTAAATTCATCTACACACTTTTGAGCTACATCGCAATATAGAATGCAAGATTGGACGCCACGGCAACATAGAAACATTCCTGAAGGAATGAGAAGACACGAGACCGAAGTGGAGGGCTAGAGGAGACCAGGCTAGACCGGCCGGTCTGGCCCTAGACCGGCCGGTCTGGGGCCTGCCCCTCTCGCGGCCCGGTTCGCCCGGTTTACTCCACCGCCTTTGAGGATTGATCTCCACCGTCCGCCGATGTCGGTTTGATCCAAAGGCTCACGTTGATTCGCCAGGGCTATAAAAGGAGAGGCAAGCCCACCAGGGAGGAGGATCCATTCAGAAGAGAAGAGCTTTAACAAGAAACCCTAATTAGGATCCTCGGAGGTGTCCCTTGAATGGATGACCTCTCGAGTTAGCATTCCAAGAGAGAGCTAGTTCTATACCTCTAGAAGCTAGTTCTTCAGAGATAGAGAGATAGAGTTAAAGAGAGATTTTTAGAGGAGTATCGGCCTATTGGTGCTACCTCTACGGCTTCTATCTGAGATTACTTTGGAATCAACTTCTGAGTTCAAGTAAGTAATATTGTTTATCTTGTTTTACTGGTTTGCGACTCTTTTGAGTACTTTAATCCTTGTAGCTCTTGGGTTAGAGTAGTATTCGTGGTGTAAGCGTGGTGCTTAGACTTCGTTACTCGTAGATGTACCCTATCATCCGGATTTGGTGGTAGCTCACGGAGGTGACTTTATAGCTCCGTTGAATCTTATATATTCCACTATCCCGTCGGTAGGCCGAGCAGGAGAATAATTGGTAGTCGGGTTATAGTTTTACTTGTGCTCCTCTATCTAATTCCCCAGTAAAGGATCCTAATCATTACTCACTTGAGCCTAAAGTAGAAGCCTTAGTTCTCCCCTCTATATCCCTACCTTCTACAGCCTTGTTTGCTACTCAGGTGGTTAAATGTAGTTTAGAAGACCCTCACACATCTTCCTTTGGGTTCGATATTAAAACTGGGTATACTTATCCAGTCAAGTGATACAACGTATCCGTGAGCTTCCAGAATTATTCAGTAGGCATTAACAGATACCAACAGTAATGCATATGTGGATGGAGTGTGTGTGAGTGATCTTGATTTTAAAAGCATAACAAGACTCCCATAAGTATACAACAAAGGTTGATTGAACTCATTGCAAAGCAAACAGCATTTAGGAACCTTGGACATAGAGAAGTATTTAGGAACCTTGGTAATAGAACCTTGGTAATAGAGAAGTATTTAGGAACCTTGCTCTAAAGTGTTATTGTGTGATTGCTTTATCTATCATAAATCAGTTATTATAGAACCTTGGGAATAGAGAAGTATTTAGGAACCTTGAACTCTCCCGTTGTCCTCTCACTTTAGCTATCTATTTACTTATCATAGAATTCTCCTGTGTGTGTCATATATACATAATTCCTATCATCTATCATTTACCCTCTACTTTAGTCTAGTTGGTGTATTAAGTTAGTAGATACATGATGGTGAACTATCAATGTCTTATTCCATTGTTTCCCAAAGTGGTAAAAATATAAATAACGATACCTAGAATACTCCCGGTAAAATGCTACAATAGTTTTTTTACGGCGCTTATGAATCCTTTATATTTTAGTTGTGCATAAGAAATACCAACAAGCATTTTTGGCTCCGTTGCGGGGATAGGGATTTACCTCTATTTGTAGTAGCAACGTTAGAAATGTCAAAAAGTGACCGGTGCAAAGTACACCACCGAGAAGGAGCGAGTGACTCTGGATGGTGTGCGGGTGGACCCTAGCAATGTGAAGTTCAATCCACCACTAAGAGCCAATCCGGAGCCCTCGAAGAAGAAGGCGAGGATTGCACCAGCCCCAAGACAACCTCGCCTGTCCTTGGTCACATTGGAAACAAGAATAGATCTCCAAGCCCAAGCCCTGTCTGATGCACTAAAGGTCATAGGGACCACTGTGCAACGCGTAGGGAATCTAGAGGTCAGCCAAGAGCGGCTGCGTAGTAAGAACAAAGTGCTCAAGGCTAGGGTCAAGGAGTTAGAGAAGAAGGATGAGATCGAGATGAATAGGCACACGTGTAATAAATTATTAGTTAGTTTGCTAGTTAGTCAGATTAGTTAAAATAGTTTGCTTAGTTATTTCAATTCATTCTTTAATAGATGTGCCTTATAATAATAAAGAAGCTGAGTCTTTAGAGTCATCATCTCTCTCTGGATATATGTTTGTTTTTGTCTCCACCATGTTGTGCATAAAAGGAAATAGAAAACAAGTGTGGGGGAGACAACCCATAGGAACTCAGAAGGAAAATCATGCAACAGGAATCAGGTATGTACTCCAAAACACTCTCATTTATTACCACTGAACTTAATTGAATATCCTTTAATGAAACATGATTACACCTCAAGGATGAGTAGCTTAGTCATGACTTAGGGCAAGAATCATATAATTCATCTCCTATAACACTTGCAATTTGTTGGGAACTATTTATAGGGACCCTATGCCTCGTAAGTTGTTGACAAGTATGAGATTGTAGAATATGAGAACCTAAATTTCTATGCCTAAGTTATTGGAGCATTTATTTTAAAACATAAGAACAATAGCTATGCTACTCCCTCTGTGGTCTTTAAATGCCTATAGAGCCATACATGATCATGAACTTTCTACAAAAGTTGCTTGTCTTGTCCGAGCTCGGTCGACTTTTGAGATCCGTGTTGTAGAGATTTATCATGCTCCCAAGATCAAGATCCACTTATACTCCATATATGATCTATCCCTACACTGGGGTAGGCGCAACCTTTTTCATCCACATAGAAAATGTGTGCTCTTACACTGAGGGTATGAACTAAAAAAGACTTTTGGTAGGATCTCGTTCACCTATGCTCTAACATCATCAGAAATCTCTATCTTGCAAGAAGTTTTCGTGCAGGATGACATGGGCTATGCAAAAAGAAAAAGAGAGTTCAAAAAGAAAAATAGACAAGGGTCCAATTGTTAAAAAGAACAAAAGGCGCTTAGATGCCTAGCTCTCTAGAAAAAGAAAGTAAAGAAAAATTTAAGATAGCCCATTGTCTCCAAGCACTTCAATTCAAGCAAGAGAGATATATCCTTCAAGGTATGAGCATAGTAGAATCAGGATAGCCACCATATATTCCACACACATGCACATCTTGATCTAGGAGTATGACACCTCTCTCCTTGGGACTCTTACGCTGGCTCAGTGATGTGTAAGGTAAGTATACTATTCCTTGCCAAACCTTTGATCTCCACATAAGCCTATTAGAGGTAGGTTGCAAGGAAAGGCATTCACTCATTCATGCCTAAGTGAGAATCCACAAATACTATATATAATGAGTGACTTGAGAGTACCACATTGAGGATCAGGTAAGCTATGCTTTGCTTCAAAAATTTTACAAAAATCTCCAATAGACTTAGCAGTGAGATAAAGGTAATTTGTTCGACTGTTCTACTTTTCAACTCCCCAAAGTTGCATGGTAGACACTTTGAATCTCACAGTGCAGGAGTGACCAGGAATGAGCTTATATTGATATCTTTATCTGGAGTTATGCCTAAAGTTATCCAACCTTTCCTCGAGGATGAGTAAAAGCCTAAGTGTGGGGGTGTTGTTGATGGTCCTTAACGTTCAAATCCAACCGTTAACTAATCTTCCAAATTGACATAAAAGCAATTCATCTACCTAGAAATAGGGCTTTGACTAATGAATTCCATGAGTTTTGGTGAATTGATGGTTTTGCAGGTAAATTCATCTACACACTTTTGAGCTACATCGCAATATAGAATGCAAGATTGGACGCCACGGCAACATAGAAACATTCCTGAAGGAATGAGAAGACACGAGACCGAAGTGGAGGGCTAGAGGAGACCAGGCTAGACCGGCCGGTCTGGCCCTAGACCGGCCGGGGCAGGGGCCGCCCGCCTGGCCCGGTTCGCCCGGTTTACTCCACCGCCTTTGAGGATTGATCTCCACCGTCCGCCGATGTCGGTTTGATCCAAAGGCTCACGTTGATTCGCCAGGGCTATAAAAGGAGAGGCAAGCCCACCAGGGAGGAGGATCCATTCAGAAGAGAAGAGCTTTAACAAGAAACCCTAATTAGGATCCTCAGAGGTGTCCCTTGAATGGATGACCTCTCGAGTTAGCATTCCAAGAGAGAGCTAGTTCTATACCTCTAGAAGCTAGTTCTTGAGATAGAGAGATAGAGTTAAAGAGAGATTTTTAGAGGAGTATCGGCCTATTGGTGCTACCTCTACGGCTTCTATCTGAGATTACTTTGGAATCAACTTCTGAGTTCAAGTAAGTAATATTGTTTATCTTGTTTTACTGGTTTGCGACTCTTTTGAGTACTTTAATCCTTGTAGCTCTTGGGTTAGAGTAGTATTCGTGGTGTAAGCGTGGTGCTTAGACTTCGTTACTCGTAGATGTACCCTATCATCCGGATTTGGTGGTAGCTCACGGAGGTGACTTTATAGCTCCGTTGAATCTTATATATTCCACTATCCCCGTCGGTAGGCCGAGCGGGGAGAATAATTGGTAGTCGGGTTATAGTTTTACTTGTGCTCCTCTATCTAATTCCCCAGTAAAGGATCCTAATCATTACTCACTTGAGCCTAAAGTAGAAGCCTTAGTTCTCCCCTCTATATCCCTACCTTCTACAGCCTTGTTTGCTACTCAGGTGGTTAAATGTAGTTTAGAAGACCCTCACACATCTTCCTTTGGGTTCGATATTAAAACTGGGTATACTTATCCAGTCAAGTGATACAACGTATCCGTGAGCTTCCAGAATTATTCAGTAGGCATTAACAGATACCAACAGTAATGCATATGTGGATGGAGTGTGTGTGAGTGATCTTGATTTTAAAAGCATAACAAGACTCCCATAAGTATACAACAAAGGTTGATTGAACTCATTGCAAAGCAAACAGCATTTAGGAACCTTGGACATAGAGAAGTATTTAGGAACCTTGGTAATAGAACCTTGGTAATAGAGAAGTATTTAGGAACCTTGCTCTAAAGTGTTATTGTGTGATTGCTTTATCTATCATAAATCGGTTATTATAGAACCTTGGGAATAGAGAAGTATTTAGGAACCTTGAACTCTCCCGTTGTCCTCTCACTTTAGCTATCTATTTACTTATCATAGAATTCTCCTGTGTGTGTCATATATACATAATTCCTATCATCTATCATTTACCCTCTACTTTAGTCTAGTTGGTGTATTAAGTTAGTAGATACATGATGGTGAACTATCAATGTCTTATTCCATTGTTTCCCAGTGGTAAAATATAAATAACGATACCTAGAATACTCCCGGTAAAATGCTACAATAGTTTTCTGTGCGCTTGCGGAATCCTTTATATTTTAGTTGTGCATAAGAAATACCAACAAGCATTTTTGGCTCCGTTGCCGGGGATAGGGATTTACCTCTATTTGTAGTAGCAACGTTAGAAATGTCAACAGTGACCGGTGCAAAGTACACCACCGAGAAGGAGCGAGTGACTCTGGATGGTGTGCGGGTGGACCCTAGCAATGTGAAGTTCAATCCACCACTAAGAGCCAATCCGGAGCCCTCGAAGAAGAAGGCGAGGATTGCACCAGCCCCAAGACAACCTCGCCTGTCCTTGGTCACATTGGAAACAAGAATAGATCTCCAAGCCCAAGCCCTGTCTGATGCACTAAAGGTCATAGGGACCACTGTGCAACGCGCGTAGGGAATCTAGAGGTCAGCCAAGAGCGGCTGCGTGCGTAGTAAGAACAAAGTGCTCAAGGCTAGGGTCAAGGAGTTAGAGAAGAAGGATGAGATCGAGATGAATAGGCACACGTGTAATAAATTATTAGTTAGTTTGCTAGTTAGTCGATTAGTTAAAATAGTTTGCTTAGTTATTTCAATTCATTCTTTAATAGATGTGCCTTATAATAATAAAGAAGCTGAGTCTTTAGAGTCATCATCTCTCTCTGGATATATGTTTGTTTTTGTCTCCACCATGTTGTGCATAAAATGAAAAAAAAACAAGTGTGGGGGGAGACAACCCATAGGAACTCAGAAGGAAAATCATGCAACAGGAATCAGGTATGTACTCCAAAACACTCTCATTTATTACCACTGAACTTAATTGAATATCCTTTAATGAAACATGATTACACCTCAAGGATGAGTAGCTTAGTCATGACTTAGGGCAAGAATCACATAATTCATCTCCTGTAACACTTGCAGTTGTTGGGAACTATTTATAGGGACCCCATGCCTCTTAAGTTGTTGACAAGTATGAGATAGTAGAATATGAGAACCTGAATTTCTATGCCTAAGTTATTGGAGCATTTATTTCAAAACATAAGAACAATAGCTATGCTACTCCTCTGTGATCTTTAAATGCCTATAGAGCCATACATGATCATGAACTTTCTACATAAGTTGCTTGTCTTGCACTGAGCTCTGTCAGCTTTTGAGACCCGTGTTGTAGAGATTTATCATGCTCCCAAGATCAAGATCCACTTATACTCCATATATGATCTATCCCTACACTAGGGTAGGCGCAACCTTTTCCATCCACATAGAAAATGTGTGCTCTTACACTGAGGGTATGAACCAAAAAAGACTTTTGGTAGGATCTCGTTCACCTATGCTCTAACATCATCAGAAATCTCTATCTTGCAAGAAGTTTTCGTGCAAGATGACATGGGCTATGCAAAAAGAAAAAGAGAGTTCAAAAAGAAAAATAGACAAGGGTCCAATTGTTAAAAAAAACAAAAGGCGCTTAGATGCCTAGCTCTCTAGAAAAAGAAAGAAAAGAAAAATTTAAGATAGCCCATTGTCTCCAAGCACTTCAATTCAAGCAAGAGAGATATATCCTTCAAGGTATGAGCATAGTAGAATCAGGATAGCCACCATATATTCCACACACATGCACATCTTGATCTAGGAGTATGACACCTCTCTCCTTGGGACTCTTACGCTGGCTCAGTGATGTGTAAGGCAAGTATACTATTCCTTGCCAAACCTTTGATTTCCACATAAGCCTATTAGAGGTAGGTTGCAAGAAAAGGCATTCACTCATTCATGCCTAAGTGAGAATCCACAAATACTATATATAATGAGTGACTTGAGAGTACCAAATTGAGGAGCAGGTAAGCTATGCTTTGCTTCAAAAATTTTACAAAAATCTCCAATAGACTTAGCAGTGAGATAAAGGTAATCTGTTCGACTGTTCTACTTTTCAACTCCCCAAAGTTGCATGGTAGACACTTTGAATCTCACAGTGCAGGAGTGACCAGGAATGAGCTTATATTGATATCTTTATCTGGAGTTATGCCTAAAGTTATCCAACCTTTCCTCGAGGATGAGTAAAAGCCTAAGTGTGGAGGTGTTGTTGATGCTCCTTAACGTTCAAATCCAACCGTCAACTAATCTTCCAAAGTGACATAAAAGCAATTCATCTATCTAGAAATAGGGCTTTGACTAATGAATTCCACGAGTTTTGGTGAATTGATGGTTTTGCAGGTAAATACTGGAAATGACACACTTTTGAGCTACATCACAACATAGAATGCAAGATTAGACGCCACGGCGACACAGAAACATTCCTGAAGGAATGAGAAGACACGAGACCGAAGCGGAGGGCTAGAGGAGACCAGGCCAGACCGGCCGGTCTGGCCCTGGACCGGCCGGTCTGGGGCCTGCCCCTCTCGCGGCCCGGTTCACCCGGTTTACTCCACCACCTTTGAGGATTGATCTCCACCGTCCGCTGATGTCGGTTTGATCCAAAGGCTCACGTTGATTCACCAAGGCTATAAAAGGAGAGGCAAGCCCACCAGGGAGGAGGATCCATTCAGAAGAGAAGAGCTTTAGCGAGAAACCCTAATTAGGATCCTCGGAGGTGTCCCTTGAATGGATGACCTCTCGAGTTAGCATTCCAAGGGAGAGCTAGTTCTATACCTCTAGAAGCTAGTTCTTCAGAGATAGAGAGATAGAGTTAAAGAGAGATTTTTAGAGGAGTATCGGCCTGTTGGTGCTACCTCTACGGCTTGTATCTGAGATTACTTCGGAATCAACTTCTAAGTTCAAGTAAGTAATATTGTTTATCTTGTTTTACTGGTTTGTGACTCTTTTGCGTACTTTAATCCTTGTAGCTCTTGGATTAGAGTAGTATTCATGGTATAAGCGTGGTGCTTAGACTTCGTTACTCGTAGATGTACCCTATCATCCGGATTTGGTGGTAGCTCACGGAGGTGACTTTATAGCTCCGTTGAATCTTATATATTCCACTATCCCATCGGTAGGCCGAGCAAGAGAATAATTGGTAGTTGGGTTATAGTTTTACCTGTGCTCCTCTATCCAATTCCCCAGTAAAGCATCCTAATCATTACTCACTTGAGCCTAAAGTAGAGGCCTTAGTTGTCCCCTCTATATCCCTACCTTCTACAGCCTTGTTTGCTACTCAGGTGGTTAAATGTAGTTTAGAAGACCCTTACACATCTTCCTTTGGGTTCGATATTAAAACTAGGTATACTTATCCAGTGAAGTGCTACAACGTATCCGTGAGCTTGCGGAATTATTCAGTAGGCATTAACAGATACCAACAGTAATGCATATGTGGATGGAGTGTGTGTGAGTGATCTTGATTTTAAAAGCATAACAAGACTCCCATAGGTATACAACAAATGTTGACTGAACTCAATGCAAAGCAAACAGCATAAATGAGCAAAGTTTTCCTATTCTAAATGTGTATCATATATGGCTTTGTTAGGAATTCAACTTTATCATACAAGAGCTCATCATGTAAAGTTTTGAATTTTCAAAAGATAAATCTCTAGAATTTAGCATCGTTAGGAATAAGATAAATAGCAGCTCAGACTCTCTTATATCATATCCGTCAATTATCTAGGCTTAGCTCAAGCATATTACTCCACAAGTTTTAGGTTCAGAGTAAATTCTTATATTAAAGCAATCATGTTCAAAATTTAGGAGAACTCAAGGTTGAAAATTAGGTACTTGAAAGACTTCCAACAGAGCAACTATTTATCATCTCCAAGACAAAATTTTCTAGTTCATAGTTGACTCTAAACATACTCTAATTAACTAAGACTAATTAGGACTTTTTTATTGATTTCTAGATTTTATTTAACTAAAGACTCATAAAAGACTTAACAGACATGGACCTTCATGTGCATAACAGACTCGATAAATCGTATAGGTATAGTTACCTGATAACTAGGGGATGCTCCTCCCCAAGCTAGATGTTTACCATATTTCACTTGAATGATCTTTTAGAGTAAGATTAGCACTGGTGACCCACTGATTGGTCTCACTTCTTAATTGTAGTGTAATCCTGCAAAGGTATACTCCAACAAGAAAACCAAAACTCAAGGTTCGAATATAATGGGTTAGCGGTCAGCCAAATGAGTAATTGATTATCTTTATGAGTAGATATAAATGTGTAGCAAAATTCTTATCTTTTTATACTTTTCTATTTATAATGCAAAAGAATGAAAATTTATTTTTTTTGTGCTACCATAGTGATTATTCTTACGGGGTAAACCATAAGCCTAATCCTTAGGAGCTTTTTAAAGTTTTATAATAAAGCAGTAAGGAATTTTTATTTTCTTTTTAAACATGCAAAAGAGTAAATGTACTAAAGTAATTAGATAACTACCATTGTTACCTTATGGCAAGGGTGCAGAGTTTAAAGTCTATCGATAGGACTGGGTTAAAAAGTGTAATTACTTATAGGATTCATTATCTGAGGAAGCCTCAGACAATTCTTCATCTTGCCATGATATCTCTTTATTCTCTTCCAATAATCTTTGATTTTGTTCTTGTATTTCTCTTGCTTCTTGTTCAGCGATTTGCTCCATTCTCTCAGCTTCTTTGTCCCACTCGCTCCAGCGAGGTTCTATTTCTTCTTGCTTAGTGATTTGATCCATGTACCTTGTAGTTTCACTAGGATAGTCCTCTCCTTCTTTCCTTGAGAGCAGGTTTTCTCTACGGTAGGATCGGCGTCTCCTGTTACAAATCTTCTGAGATGAATTACTGTTGGTGTAACTATTAAAGTCGTAACATACCTTTCCAATGGATAGATAAAAGTGAACTTGTCCAAATCGCATGTAGAGGATTGCATTGGCGGTATTGAGGAAAGATCTTCCCAGGATGATAGGTGTATCGTCATCTTCCTGCATGTCAAGAACCAAGAAATCTGTGGGTATATAATAATATTTAATTTTTACCGTGACGTTCTTTACTATGCCTTCTGGAAATCTTCTTGATAAGTCCGCCATTTACAACTGTATATAGGTTGGGTATAACGGTTCATCATCAAATAGATAATTGTACGCTACCTTTGACATGACGTTAACCCCTGATCTAGTGTCACAAAAGGTCTTGGGAAAAACCATTTATTTGATGGTGCATTCAATGGTAGGAATTCCTAGGTCTTCTCTCTTGATAATGTATTTCGATGTTAACTGAATTGATCAGTTGAACTGTCTCTTCTGGAATTTGACTGAGCTCACTCTTCCTTTTTCTTCTATTATTGTTCTTCTTCTTGTTTGGTTCGGCTAAGTGTTGGGCTTGCTCGTATGGCTTTTATGGGAATGCGGGAGTTGTGAGGATGCGGTTCTTGAATGAGAACTTCTCCTTCTTGTTCTTGATGGAGAACACAATCTTGGCGTGCTCCGCATAGATGATGGCTTTAGTTGTGCATAAGAATGGTCGGCCTAGTATGATAGGTGCTCTTTCATCTCCTCCAGTCTCCATGACTACAAAGTCAACTGGGACATAGGATTGTCCTACTCGAACAATAGCTTCTTCTAAAACTCCTTCGGGGTAGCAAATGAACTGATCTGCAAGCTGCAAACGCATAGTTGTGTACAATAGAGGATCTCCTAGAATCTTTTCATAAATTACCTTAGGCATAATGTTGACACTTACACCAAAATCATAGATGGCCTCTGCGAAAGGTGTGACATCCTATTCAAAATAGAAATGATAGGCCTTCCAGGGTCTCCTTTCTTTTCAGGGAGTGAGTGGTCAATCCACTGCACATTCGCTAGTTGAGTGTAGTAATGACCTGCATTATGAATATCGACAAGATTTGCAGTTTCTAAATCTTCTAGTTGGCCCAGAGCCTTACCTTTTTCCATCGGAGAAACAAGAGTTTTGCCGGTTGAGCTAATTGTGATTCTAACATTTTGTTGAAGTCTGTCTTTGGTTTTTAATGGCGAAGCAAAAAGTATCTAATCTTGTGTTTATGTTTTCTAAAGCTTTATCATTTAAGATTATCTTTTTAAACATTTGATCTAGCAATTTAGATTGACCAGCAACTAGATCTCGTAAAGGTGGCAAATTGTAATTGCTGTAATTATTGTTACCGTTGACACCTCTTAATGTTATTTCTAGCAACGGCGCCAAAAATGCTTGTAAGCAGAGCATCATTTCTAGAGTGCCAAGTTGTCATCTCCAGCATAACACCAAGGGGTGTGGTATTAAATCATACCACCATTTAGAATATAGAAATAGTATCAGCAAGCGCACAGATCAAATACCATTGTAGCATTTTACCCGGAGTATTATGGGTTGTCATTTATATTTTCCTAAAGGAAGGTCTACATGGCTCTCGTGTAAAGGTAGCGTGTTAACCTAGAGTATAATGGATAGGCATAACCATGTCCTCACTACTCAATGCAGGGGTAAGTCACAAGATAAATGATAAGATAAGTATATAATTATCAGCATAAACAGATAGAGACTCCTAGCTATATCATTAGGGTTACTAGTAGAACATCATGAGATATTTCTGTGTTATTCCTAGCTACATGTCAATGCATATTATGGTTAGTGCAGTACACTTAGTAGTCATAGCTAAGGTTAGCATTATATCTATTTATAGTGAACATACTATGGAATTTTCAGAACATAGCACGCCCTTCCTTTATACAAAAGCCCTACTGTGCCTATAAACGGGGTTTGGACTATATAGAACTCAACAGGATTATCACACCCGCGATCTACCAAGCCCGGCCTATAGGGTGCATTCGTAGATAAACAACGTATAAGCACCATGCTTACACAATGTTTACCACTCACCCAACGATCAATTAGATGAGCGCTATATGAACCTATGGATAAGTATAATGTCAATCTAGCTATACTAAGCATATAACCACAATGGACAAAGAACAATATAACTATGAATATAAGTAGATAAGTATTCATCAATTCAATTATAGCAATCATATAACTATACAATGAAAGAGAACAAAGGTGAGAGGAGGTAAGAACTATACCAAATCTAAGCTCTTGATGGCTCCGGAATCCAAGCCTTCGCTTGCCTCCCTCTAGTTCTAACTAGCTATCTAGGCCCTAGCTAAGGAGCTCTGATTAGGGTTTCTAGTTGATGATCGGACTTTGAATGAGGAATGAATGAATGTGCCCCCCAGGAGGGGTCCTGCCCTCCTTTTATAGCCCTGGGCGATGATCGTGAACCATCGGATGAAACCGACCTTGACATGTGGCTAAGATTGACCCTCAAAGGCGGTGGAGCGAACCGGGCGAACCGGGCCGTGACCGAGGCCTACACCAGACCGGCCGGTCCAGGCCCAGATAGGCCGGTCTGGCGTGGTGGCCTCTGGGCCCCTAGCTCGGCGTGGTGCCTTCTCGTCTCTTCTAGAACATTCCTTTGTTGCCGTGGTGTCCGTTTTCCCGTTCTACGTTCCGATAAGCTCTCGTGGTTGCGTCTTTTCCAGTTTACGCCTGTAGAAATAGTGAAACACCAAAACTCGTGAAATTCTATCAGTGTAAACCCTATATCTACTTTGGTGATCATAATTGTATCCTTTTCATGGCTAGTTGATGGTTGGTTTTCATACAATAACAACCGTCAACAGTTACCTTAAAAATTACCTTGTCGGGGTTGCTGATTCCATCCTTGATTTGTTTGATTCCATCCTTGACCTTGTTGAGGACAATAGTTGGTGTTGCTGTTGATGTAGTTCACGACCTCTTGGATTTCAGGACAGTTGACTGCTGAATGTCCTGAGTTTCCACATTCTTCACAAGTTATGTAAGAATCATTAATATGCATGACTTCTCTCTTCTCAGTGACTCTTTCTTCAAGCTTCTTTATAATGAGGTCTAGCTTTTCAGTGAATGTATCGACTTTCTAGAGATGATGAGTGCCTCCTTCTCTCTTACGAGGTTGAGTGCGTTCTTCATTCCAGATTTAATTTGAGGCCATCTTCTCAACGAGTGCTGTTGTATCAGTGAGCTTAAGTGACAAGAAAGCTCCTCCAGCTGCAGCATCCATGGACTCACAAGTACTAGAAACTAGTCCATGATAAAAAGTCTGCATCAATAGCCAATCCTCCATTACATGATGAGGGCATTCTGCAATGTAATCTTGAAAGCGTTTCCATGCGTCGGCGAACGATTCATCATGTTGTTGTTGAAAGCTTGAGATCTTCCCACATAGAGCAGTGGTCTTGCCTGTTGGAAAGAATCTGGTCAGGAAAGCAGTAGAGCATTTGTTCCATGTAATGTTGGTAGCCTTGTTATAGAACCACTGTTTTGCTTTTTCTAGTAGTGAAAATGGGAATAGGCGAAGTAAGATAGCATCTTTTGGTACATCCTTGATTTTGAAGGTGCTGCATATCTCCAGAAAGTGTTGTAAGTGTGCACTTGCATCTTCATGTGCCTTTCCACAAAACTGATTAGCTTGCACCATAGTGATGAGCGTAGGCTTGAGCTCAAATCCATTGTTTTCGATATCGACATTAGGCCCAGTACGGATGTTGGCGGTTGTTGGAGCAGAGACTTCACGTTGCGTCTTCTCAGCCATAGCTTCAAAAACTAGTGTCAAGTTAACTTTTAATTCTTCTCCTTCGGATGATGGAGCTTGCTCTTGTGAAGAACAAGTTTCAATGGAGGGTGTTCTTGATGGTGATTCAAAAATATCCCTCATTATTGCAAACTTCCTTGTTCTTAAGAGTTTCTCAGGATCTTCGGTGTAATTGTCCGGGAGATCAAAAACCATCCATTCATTCATTACCCTACATAAGATACACAAGTAGATGAAACTAAGGGTAAGCCTATTTGAGTTAGAGGTCCATTGGGCGATCGATCTTATTGTGGTACATATGGTTATCAATACTTTTCTAAGTTTATTAGCCTTCCCCGGCAACGGCGCCAAAAATGCTTGTTGGCATTTTTAACATCATTGCAATAAATCTCAATTTCCTATCCCACGCAATGACGCTAAAAATATTATATTAATTAACTTGCCTTTAGCAACTAGCCACTAGCCTCTTTACCCTTACTCCTAACTATGAAACTAGGTTGTCATTCCCAATTGTAAAGCTAAAAATAATCATGGTACTAAATCTTATTATTTTATGTGACTAGGCAGAAATAAAATAAAGGTTATTATAAACTAAGAATGATTTTGCAAGTGGACAGATAATTATACCATTGTAGCATTTTACCTAGAGTATTACTAGGTTGTCATTTATATTCTACCACTGGGAAGGCATTGCTAAGAAGCTACTCTATAGTATTGATAACACTTATATATGCAGTGAATAAGAGATATAGCCAATGTCAACTCTCCTCAATAACAGAAAGGTGTCACAAGATAGATAAATGATATAATAATGATAATAATGATAATGAGCCATTGATCAGTCATCTCCTAATAATACTAATTCACTCATAGCAATTCTAGATTTGTTAACGTCGTCTAATCATTTAATAGAGAAATAACTCCTAAGTATTTAGGCTATAGTCAAAGCTACTTTATTTAGTGCAAGTATGTCTAACAATTATTGCTAAGTTATACTACTATAGTTTCCTAACACATCGGAGCAATGTATAGGAAAAGATGAGTACAGGAACCTTATGTATATAAATATACTCTTAACCTAACAATCCCACTCTACCAATCCACCATATGGGGGAAGGCCTACAAAGGACTCAATAGGTCTGTCACACTCACGATCTACCTCACTACCCAGTATGACTAGGGATATTCACAGATAAGTAATGCATCTAGGCACCATGCCTACACACAACCTACCACTCACCAACCGATCGAATTGATAAACGCTATACGAACCAGTGTATGAATATAAATAGCAAACTAACTATACTAGACATATTAAAGTAGATAATGAACAATGCAATCAAGAACATAATAATGAAGAATAATGTTGCTAGTAATGATCATACAAACGCAGATATTACAATAAGAAATAAAAGCTTAAGAACTATACCAGACTCTTCTCTTCTTGACAACGTCGGAAATCCAAGATCGATTAAGAACTTGACTTTCTCTACTCTAGATCTAACTAGACTAAACTATGAACTAGAAGGCTATGAGAAACTAGAACTTGAAGCTCTAGACAACTTGATCACCAAATGACTCGAGTTAGAATGAATTGAATGAATTAGGGTTTCCTGGGGGTCTGGCCCTACTTATATAACCCGATGGGATGCATGACAGCCGTTTGATCAAACCGACTTCACATGGGGCTAAGATTGATCCTCAAAAGTGATGGAGGAACATTACAGAAGATGGGAGGTGGACCCCACAAGGGGTGCCGACCGGCCTGGTCAGTGGGGCCGGCCGGCCCCACCTGGCGGCGGCCCCGCCTCCCCTTCGCTCTGGTGTCTTCTAGATCCTTCTAGAGTAGTTTGGCGTATTCTTGAGTTGCGGGTAATTCCGTGGTGTAGATTTATAGTTATGCCCCTTTTTGGTATTTTCTGGATTAGTCCCTGAAAATTGGTAAATCACCAAAACTCATGGAAATTGTTAGATAAAACCCTAACCTTCTAGATATTGATGTATGTTTCATGCCTTTTGATATATAGAAATGTTGATGCTATCCACCGTCAACAAGGACAAAGCCAAGTGGGAGGGCCACTAGATCCGCCTGAGATGGAGGCGTGGGAGAGAGATGGTGTGGGAGAGAGAGGGAGAGGGAGTGGTGCTGGAGAGAGAGAGCGGCGGGTGTGAAACCCTAACCTAGTAAGTGCTCGTATATATACTGTGAAGTCTCATGTGGGCTGAGATGGGCTTCAATTGGGCCAACATATTCTGAGGCGGGCTTTATAATATGTCCTCCTCTGTAAATGCATTAACCGAAGCAATTGCGTTAGAATGACTGTCTCGGTTAATCGATATTAACTGAGGCGGACATTTTAAGGTGCCCACCTTGGTTAATAACCGCCTCGGTTGACTAAAATTGCCCTCCTCGGTTAATGTTGGGCACGAACCAAGGCGATTGAAAATCATGTGATGAGGACATCACTCCTTCGGATACACTCAATGATCCTCCGCTGCACATTCAAGGTCCAATCACAAGATTGCTTGGCGACAATTTAGAAGCTCGTTCCTAAGTAACTCTTTATATGATTTAGAGAATAGATTGCTACCTAATGATTATATTATGATTAGGAATCATGGAGAGGACCGGGAGATACATAGAGGAGGGCTTGGAGGCGTGAAGGACCAGCAAGGGCGCTCAAGTCAAGGTGGAGGCCCGGACCAAACTTGCCCGTCTCGGCGTGAAGTAACTCTTGTTGGAGGCCCAAATTCATCCGGGTTGAATCGTCCAAACAAGATGACGCCCAGAATGACTGTCCCCGACACTGCGGACGTCGTATTTTGGTCTTTGGGCCTTGTATCGAGTTGGAACCCATTAGGGGTGTGTCCGGGGGGTCTTGCGACCTTAGACTCTTTATAAAATCATGCCCACCCCAAGTTAGGGTTGGGTTTTCTTAGATTTCAAAGGTCACGGTTTCAAGCTTAATCATTCATTTGCAAATTGGTTTTTTTTTCCTTGTTCTTGCTTGTGTTCTTCGATTTAGGCAAGGATTAGCCTTCTTGGCGAGGTCAAGTCGGTTGATCAATGGTTTCGGATCGTCTTTGTTCGGAAGCCGGATCGACTTGTGTCTCGTTTTGCCAAATCGAGAGTTAGAACCTTTCGGAAGATCGGAAACCCTTGTTCACATCATCATGCCCACCTCGGAGGTCCATTTCAAAGGTCACGGTAAAGATTTTTTGTAGTAGTGTATCTTAACGAAGTCTCAATGGAAGCTGAATTGATAGCATTAGATACCGCTGGCGCTAAGGCTGAGTGGCTTCATGAACTTCTGATGGATTTACCAGTTGTGAAAAAGCCTATACCGGCTATTTCTATGAATTGTGACAATCAAACTGTGATAACTAAGGTGAATAGTTCTAAGGACAACATGGAGTCTACAAGGCATGTGAAAAGGCATATGAAAACTGTCTAAAAAATTGAGAAACTCTAGAGTAATTTCATTGGATTATATCCATACATCTAAGAATCTAGTAGATCAGTTTACTAAGGGTCTATCACATAATGTGATAGAAGGTGCATCGAGGGAGTTGGGCTTGAGACCCACTTGAAGTCATTCTATAGTGATTACATGTCATATGTGATCGGAGATCTCGTGAATTAGGATGGTGTAACAAGCTAGTGGATGACTGAGGGAGATACTCCTTAGAGTAAAGCCCAACTCATTTGAGATATACTGTCTCTTTTTAAATACTGTAAGGCAGGTTGATTATGTTCTTAATGTAATCCAAGTGGCTTAAATAAGCAGGGATGTTGCCCTGTAGGACATCCTAAAAAGGAATACACTTATATGAGTTCGATTGCTAGTCACAATCTATGAGATGTGGGTAATTTCTAGATAATCATGAAAAGGTAGGAAGTGTGACTTATATGCTTCAAACAGAGGGGATACTTCTTGTAGCCCGGTACGAGTTAAGAGTTCTGGTGAAACTCATTCCATACAAAACTATCAATTCAAGGCCATTGTTCAATTGTGGCTGAGTGTAGCTATTGCTCTAGATGGTTGTTCAACTTAATAGTCTCCATCAAAACGCCGGTATATAAAAGGAATGTGATTTTGAGACCAATTTGCATCGTACCCTAGAGTTTGGTGGGGATTGTTAGATGTTTTATGGGCTTGGCCCATCAAATATTTAATAAAATAAATAAATTCTATGGTCCAATTAATACACATTAAATGGTTTAGTACCGTATTAGATTTTAACTGAAGGTTGTCTTAACTTATATGATTGATCATTGATCGGTTACTTTGAGAAGTTGAGAAAAGATCAGTAGGCTGCCACACACACGTGTGCCGGGCGACGGCGGTCGGCCGGGCCGGGCCATGGCAAGGCGGGCGGCAGCGAAGCGAAGCGGACGGGGTGCGTGTGGCTTTAATTTTGCCACTCACGCTTCTCATCATGGAAAGAGTTATCAACTAGTGGATTTGATTAGGGGAGTTACTCAAATCCTCTGGCTTTTCCTCTCCGTCCTCTCCTTGCCGGTATAAATAGAGATCCACACCTTTAGTTCTTCTCTCTTCGGAAAAACTCACCACATATCCAATAGCGATGATGTCTTCCCCGTTCCGTCTCCTGCGAGCACATGAGATGGAAGAGTAGGCCTTCGAAACGTCTTCGTCCAGTGAGTTCACCTACTCGGGTGAAGGGCGGCAATCATGTTTTTGGGGAGTGTCCAGAAGCGGCACGACTACTCGCTTCATCCACTCCGTCGTCTTCTTCCCGGCGACACGATCTACACGGCTTCCTAACTGCACTGCATCGATTCGGGACGACTACATCAACAAGACACCATGTCTCATTCAGGTGCTTCCGGCTCTATCGCAGGGTGTATTCGCCTTAACCTTCATGCTATCTCTATTTTATTAATCATGATCTTCCTGGATGGTGTCAATTCGATGATGCTTTGTTTTGAGGACAATATGCGTGATGTTTTGTTGGTTAGCACCAATTTAATATGCATGATGTTTTCCTTAAACAAGCACATATATGATATCATGATTTTTTTTTGCTTATGTCAATTTTATGGATTAAATTAAACATGATTTTGCCTACATTTCTTACATGAAGAACCAGTTTTTAGGCGATGGCTCAACCAGATAGTGACAGTGGCCTTGATGTGGTCTCTCTTGGGTCCCATCATTTGTTCAAATCATAGACTTATAACCCAGTACTGAAATCGTGTAATTAGGCTCAGGCATAATATATAGGCAATGATGATGAACAGACGAACATTCTGTGTTTTGTAGTAGTGTAGGGCGACTAATTGGTGTCTAGATGTCTAGCTGAGGACCTTCACCGAGTTGATACGCAAAGTTACGTCATGCATTTAATATGATTTGCGGAGATTTATTCTATTGTGTATCAGGGAACTGATCGATTAGAGCGCGATTTATGCAAGCTAGTCTAACTTATTCTATCTTCACCCCGAGTGCATTTGTTAGCTTCTATCCAAATGATTTCACAATTTGGATGATTCATCTTGTACTAAAATGGCTATAATCCGTATTACTATTAGCAATTCGCCAATTCAGACGTATAGTTGAAAAAGGAGTACAAATTAAAATCAACGTGGTTTAATTATTTCAGACTTAAATCCCAATGTGACGATGGACGAACATCTTTAGTTTAATTATTAGTACACCTATTCCCAACAATATGCAAAGTACCTTGACTATGTAGCCAGCCATGCATCATGATCATATCTTCTGGCATGGATCGGATCGGCGTAGCTCAAAAAGGAGAGAGAAGGGAGGAACGCGCGTGGACCAAAGGTGGTACTAGTGGCAGTGCGAGACGACTGTGCAAACTGCAGTGTGAGAGCACGGGAGAAAAGATCATCGGCCGATGCCGATGCCTGCCTGCCTGCCTGGACCACTAACCGAAATAGGTCAGCAGTCAAGGAGCATCGCGTCAGCCTCGGGACGCAGCGTACTTACGCGCCTACTACCCTTGTTGCTGCCACCATCTCAACAACGGCCGGCCGGCCAGCCGGCAGCCGCGAGCATGCCTCGTCCGGCGCAGCTTTTCTTCCCGGCCCGGCCCCCTCTAGCTTTTCTCCCTCTCTCGATCGACGTACGTCCGGCCTCCGCCCGCCTTTTCTTGGGCGACATCGTCGTCGTCCGCGCCTCCGTGGGTACGGTCCCCGGCCGGCCGCGCCATCGCATGCAGATGCAGGCGATCGCGGGCGTACGTACGTACTGGCCCGCCGGATCTCTTTCCGTTCGACAGGCGATCGCTTTAGTCTAGCGGCCGGCCGGCCAGCTTTCCTCGATCATCTCTCACGATCGCGAGCTTTGTTTGCATGCAGCAGGGCAGCAGGAGACCAGCAGACAAGCGCACCCCTGCTGACAACCCTCGTGCTTCCTACTATTACGGCCGCCGCTACATTCCTCCATCATGAGCAGCCTGCTGCTCTGCATCCAGGGACCTCCATATTCCTATTTCAACGGATATCTATATGTTTAAGTACGTACTGAAACAGTAGTATTGGTTCTTTTTAGCAGCAATATATATAATCATGAATTGGACTTTAATAATTAGTTCGTCGTCGATCGATATCACTTTGTTTAATCAATTTAGTTTTGTGGTCGCTTGCCAGCTCGAAATCATGCAGCCAGATGAGCTCTCTGAAACGTATATATAAACCACGTTCTCACATGCAATGCTTTATTAAGTACTAATAAGACAAGTGGCGGAGCCACGATGTTACACCAGAGTATTTCCCATACGAATAAATTTGTGCAATACAAATATACTGTACAACATTGCATAGGATCAAAAGTCCATAGGAAGGAGGAGAATTTGGATGTGGAAGCTATTTTCTTTGCTTTTGCAGCAAGATAAATATGCTAACACCTAACTTATATGTTTCTTTGTTTCACTAAAATCCTGGTTATCCCAATGAATACCTAGGAATACCCCTCCCGCTTCCACTCAATAAGAGCATCTCTACTAGCTCCTTTTGCCCATTTATTCCCTTAAAATCTCATATAAGGAATAAAAAAACTGATTTACATGTTATGGGACACAGATTCTGAAGTCGATCGAGAAAATTCGTCTCTCCGCCTATGTCAGTGGGACCTAAATGAATATCGGTAGCACCTCCTTCATTTACTCTTTCTTCTCTCTCTCTTCTCCCTATCTATCAACTTGGTGCACGGTGTGATGGCACGGCCGCTCGCGTACTTGCTCACTGGCGTGAAAGCGGTGCGACCAGAGTCCATGTGCTCATACACATGTAGCGGTGATGCATTGCACCGAGCTCGCCTGGCAAGGCAGTGTAGCGCATCGAGTTCAATCAGTGTGGCTGCGACGCGGTGGTACGGTCCGCATGCTCATTGGTCTGGCATTGTGGTGGTGTGGCTGGCCCGTGCACTCATCCACCCAACACAGTGGAGGTGGCATAGTGGACCTGCAACTTCAGTGAGATGAGGAGAAAGAAAGGAGACTGAAAAAAATCTGATGGGTGTTCTTCATTTGAGGGATTATGGTAAGTGTTTGAGAAAAAAAAAAATAGGAATAGAGCCATAGAGGGTTAAAAAGAGGATCCGGTGGAGCATATTTTTTTCAATCCTCTTTAGTTTATTGTTGATTTCAGGAAAAGAGGATTGATTTTCTTTGATGCGGTATCAAGTTCGTTAAAAAAAAGAAATAAAAAGATCGTGAGCCTCAACTATAGCTTATATATACTTGTTTCTTTTCTCCAGAAGCATGCATCATTCAAACTTATATTATGCTGGTGGTACACCACTGCACCCTGCAGGTCTTTCAACCTGCGTGAGACGTTTATAATCGCCGTTTCACAGTAGAAATTAACAGTGAAAATGACATTGAAAAAAAAAGTTTCTATAGTAGAGGTGGTAATGTGTCGAGATCGATCGTGCGTCCTCTTTTCAGTTTTTTTTTTTCCACAGAAGGTGGCACGCAGCTACAAACGTATATAACATATAGTATATATACTTCCTAGCCCATACATCATCACGATCTTTTGTTTCGTGCTTCTTTAATTTCGTACGCTTGTTTAGAATTTTAAATTTTCAAAGAGAGGGTTTCCGTAGTCCCTTGTGTGTTTGATTTATGTCATTTATATTAGTATTTGCATACAATAATGCATTGCATGCACGCTGTGCGAAAACTTGCACTTGAGGTGGCGTTCAATGATAGATGGCTTTTTTCACGGCCATCACTCGACATAATTGGTAAGTGAGGCAAGTACTACTTAGGGCTAGCCACTTTATTTGTATATGCTTATATATAAGCAAATAAAGGATACGAATAATTATATAAGACACAAAGTACTACGGATGCTCTTTCAAAATTGAAAATAATCAAAAAGAGAGTAGTACGTATGAAGACGACGAACGAAGGAAAAAAAAAAAGATCGTGTGATCACATGCATGGGCCAGCTGAGAGTACGTACTCGTGAAAAAACTGAAAAGATATGCTATCACGTACGCACGGCACGATCTCCTCCTCGGCCAACGACATACTATAGATATAGCTGCAGCAACTAGTATCTTGCATGCATGCGCCCATGCATGCAAATAAAGAGAGACCACCAATGCATATGCATGCAATGCAATGCAACGCAACGCAAGCAGCGACGCCCCCGCCCGCCTGCAGATATGTGTGTACGGCGCTGCAGCATGCGTGCTTTTTTCCCGTGCGCGCGCGCGGCAACTTTAAGCCATTCCCTGTGCAACCTAAGCTGATGCTGATAGCTTGCTCGTTCTCTCTGTCAAGGCCCCGGGAATCCGATCCGACGGCCGGCGGCGAGGCGCCTCGAGATCTGGAGCCACCCCAACCTGACCCAATGCAACAAAGTGGTGGATGCGTGTGCTAGCTTTCACAAAAGCTTGGAGGAGGGCCGGGGGAGCTGCTTGTTCAAGTGTTTAATAACAGCTGCTTAATTATAGTATATATATACTTTCATAGTGTTTCAAGTACTTAATAACGACCACACTGCTTGCATGCACTATATTGTAAACTAAAGCCGTAGTAAGGTAGCACGAGTGAATCCTAGCTCGGAACTTTCGTGATATCGCTGGCAGCTGCTGCTAGTATAGCACGCAAAGTAGCAAGCTAGGAGTACTCGCTTAATTTGGTCGTACGTACGTACTGTATATACTATCGATCATATCACATGTAGCATAGCATGCAGCTCTTGGGCGCCTTATAATAATACATGCATCCAAAGTGTGTTTACCAGTCAAAATAGGGTTTTTCCGACAAGGTCATTGGTCACCATGATCTCACCCACATACAGCCTGTGCCTGCCTAGTTAGCTAACTTCATGAGTAACTACTTCGACAGTTTGTGACAGTTAGATAAAGGAGATATATATAGTATCAGTACTACGACACGACACCTTTGTATAAAACAATACCGCACTACAGTGCAAAGTTCAACCTTTTGGTTCAAGCCTTCGTTCCAGCTATATAAAATCTCTCTCTCTCTCTCTCTCTCTCTCTCTCTCCTCTTGCACCTTCACTCGAAACAGGGAGTTTGTGTCATACTATATCAAAAAGAGATCTTGATATTATTAAGAAAATATTGTAGAAACGTATATAGTTTTCTCTCCTGATATATAGATGAGAGCGAGAATGAGCTCAGCACACACTTATGCCGGCAAAACGAATTATGCTTGAAACCGTTTGGAAGAAACTACGGAAAAAGTCGGTGTCGACTGTGGGAAGCAAAAGCCGGTCTTTGCTCCCACCACCGATCAAATCCTTGGACAATTTTTCAGTAATGCTTCTCCTTTGTAGTACTGACGACATTAAAGAGAAAAGGGCCGGAAGCATGCATACAACATGTCAGCCGGGTCCGCCGGGAGACAAAAGAAAACATCACCGTGATGTAATGCAGAAGCTCGAGGCCGGTGTGTTTCCATCGATCGATGCATCTGTGTACCCAAAGCTAGCTAGCTAGTAGCCTAGACTCACTTGTTTCAGATATTTGTCTGGAAACATAGCGACATGAACATGTAACTGTTTAAGTATCCCTAGACGATCCTGAACTAATTAAGTCCTCAGCTGTCTGGAAATAACATTGAGTTCTTTCTTCCCATGCATGCATTTGTTTCAACATGATATAGGTGTATGTGGAATACACTTGCTTTAGAAATTAATACGTTTTGTTTTATTTTAACTGTCAGAACTAGATCTTTGATAGGTGGACCTGGCCTAGTTTCAAAGAAAATCGATCCCTAGTGAAGTGGGGAATTCTATGCTCACCCAAAGAACAAGGGGGCTTAGGCATTTTAAATCTTAAGTTACAAAATGCTTGCCTTCTTAGCAGATGGTTATGCAAATTTATTGAGGACGGAGTTTAGCACAGTAGCTTCTTAAAAGATAAAACCATTGGCGATCGAAGTTTATTAGACACCTAGTGACTCACATTTTCTGGTCAGGCCTTATCAAGGTCAAAGATCGTTTTCTCATGTTGATCTTCACAATGGTGTTGTTGTCAGGTTTTAGGAAGACAAGTGGTTAATTAGGAAACTTCACCCTCAAAGAACACTATTCTCTGCTGTACAACATATATAGCAAGAAAAAAGAATGTAACTTTAGCTCAGTGTTTAGCTCTACACCTTTGAACATTTCGTTTCGTAGAGCCCTAGTAGGAGAAAATAAACTACTTAAGCAGAATGAGCTGGTTAATGCAGTAGCTTTGTGCAACTTGACCACCAACCTAACTCTTTAAAGGGATTTTACAAAGAAAGAAAATTTACAATGCAACTTTTGTATATGTTTTTAGTACATCAAAATGCAATACCTCTAAACAAGTTTTGATGGAAACTGATGTTACTCTTAAATTAAGATCTTTGTTTGTTCTTACTGAAGGGTGTTATCTTAATTATCTTAAACAAAATTGAAAAGACAATCAATTGTCATGTTAAGATTTGTTTGGAAAGCAAAATTGGAAAGGTTATCGATGATCATTGTTATTTGGTTGGTCAAGAATTTTGGCAACAATAATGGGATAAACTTAGTAATTCAGTGAGTTTGAGTTTGTCCCAAAGCCTTATTTAGTTTTTGTGAATCTTTAATCAGCTAGAGACGGAACATATAATAATGAATGGAGGAATGACTAAAAACAAAGTTGTAGATCTCGATATGTTATACAACTTTGTTGTTGATGACTTTTCATTTAAAATTATTTACTATCCCAAAATTTTGTCTAGAGTTCTCATATTTTGAAATTCAAATTTTAAATTATTGATCAAACAAAAATCAAATGGATAAATAACCAAAACACCAAAGTTATAGCTCTACAACTTTATTGTTGACAAATTTTAATTTCAAATAATTTACTACCATAATTGTTTGAAAACAATATCCGACCGCTAGAGCTTCTCAAGGATCCACTGGAGCCTCTGCACCATGTTTGAGGAGGTCAGAGGAGGCTATCAGATTCCATCATCCCACTTGGAGCCACAAGATTGGATCCTAGTCAGAGGCCCATGCGACTATGAAACTCAGAGGAAGTGAAACGCCTATAGTGAGCATCCAACAGGGAGCGAAATAGGTGCCTAATTTTTAATACTTTGGGCTCAATTCAATCTACGACGAAAAACCATAAATTACTCTAGCAAGATGTGAACTTAAGATTTTTCCATCATGCTCTAACTTATCCTTAACATATAAAGAGTTTTGCAACCAAGATCTAATCCTTTGAACCAGCCAATAGATATTCCAGGAAGATTAAAGTCACATGAGTAAAACACATGCAAAAGCAATAAACACAGTTAATAAACAACTCAAGTAAGAGAGGACAAACTCCTAGAGACACAACAATATATCCCGTGGTAGCAGTTGCCAAATCACAAACCCTAGTCCACGTTGGAGCTCCACCGAAGTATGCTCTCGGTCACCAAGTCTCACCTAGTCATGGTACAGTGTTGGATTTGCCTCACAAGGCTTCCACCAACCAAAGGGTAGTTCGATCAGTCACAAAGTCTAGCCACCACCACCTTACTCGTCTAGTCACCTTCATTCGTATAGACTAGAAAGCTTCATCACATGAGGGAGGAGATCTCCTCATTTTCTGCACACTAACATGATACAGCTAGCTCTGCACAAAGAAAAGAGGGTCACCACCTGTAAGTTCATCGATCACACCTTCACTAGAAGGTCACAACAACCTCAAGTGCTCTAGGTCAATGATGATACAAGAGCACAACAACCTAATCTATATTTATCTATATATCTATATCTCTTATAAACTCATCCCCACTAGAAGTCTATCTCAACATGAAATCCATCCACATGATCCCTCACTAACTATTCAAATCATCTCTCACTAATAGCCATGTCATCCAACTAACTTCCAACTTCTTAATTGCAAGCTATCCATATACATCATTCCACTCAATTTCATTCCAAATTTTTCTTGTAATCCTCGCATCAATGTGCAGGGTATCTTTTAGTATCTCAAACTCTCAAGTTTTAAGGCCTAACCCTCATATAAATGAACTATGGTGTCTATCTTAATGTTGGTATATTTAACGCACACAGAATCACTACTACAGAACAGGCCTTTGGTCACTTGGGCAAAATGAGCAATAGCTCCCGAAAAATTGGCGTCCGGGACTAAAAAGACCTTTAGTCCCGGTTGGTAACACCAACCGGGACTAAAAGTCCCCAGCCCAACGGCTATGGTGTCGGGCATCTGCGGGGGGGACTTTTAGTCGGTTGGTGATACCAACCGGGACTAAAGGTCCATCTTTAGTCCCGGTTGGTAACACCAACCGGGACTAAAGGTTTTGTCCCGGTCTGTGACACCAGCCGGGACTAAAGATGGGATTTTAGTCCCGGTTGGTGTTAGGGACCGGGATTAAATCCTCCCCCCATATTTGAATCCTTCTTCCTCCCCTAGCCGAGCTGCCCGAGCTCACTTTCTTCTTTGTTCTTCATGTTCTTCATGTGTTCTTGCTTGATTTGTGCTCACATCTCCGGATATTGATTCATTTTATCACTTCTACGCCGTCATTTACTTGTTTAGAGGTTACTAACTTCATCTTCTTAAGTTTTAGCAACAGCTTATCTCATTTTGTGGTGTTATACATGTGGTTTTTTATTTTTTGATTTCTACACAATTTTAAACTCCAATCACTTCATCGTTTAAATATTTTAATGTAGAAAAATACTAAATTTATGGTTTATCATTATAATTAGTTTTTTTTTTAAAAATAATATTTGATAATACTTTAGTTTATAATTTATGATCTGGTTAATTAGTTAATTATGACTAAGTATAAATAATATATTTGAAGGATTATTTAATTATAACTAAGTATGAATATAAAATTTGTTTAGAAAAAATAAGAATGGAGAATTTTAGGTTATGTGTTAGTTAGTTATTTAGAATACTTTATTTTGCAATTTGTGATCGGGTTTATTAGTTAATTTAAACTAGTATGCATGCCATATTTCATGATTAGTTCGAAAAATAAATAACTTTGGTGTTTTTAGTTTTGCTTGTTTAGAAAAGCCAGCAGCACTCGCATGGGCGGCGCTGGTACGCATCTTTGCGTGAAATCTAAAGACGTCACATCGTTCGGTGCACCACGCGCCGCGTCGTCTCTACCTATTCGATAGAAATAGAGAATTTTAGGTTATAATACTTTAATTTGCAATTTGTGACTGGGTTAATTAGTTAATTATAACTAGTATGCCTACCAAATTTCTTGATTATTTAGAGAAATAGAGAACTTTGGTGTTTTTTTAATTTTGCTTGATGAGAAAAATTAGAAATAGAGAATTTTAGGTTATTTGTTACTTTTTATTTACGTAGGAAAAATTAGAAACTTATCATACTTTATGTTGCAATGCAGACAATGACACGTGGTTGGATGTACAATGCCGATCGCCGCTCAAAGAATTCATTGATGGTGTGCATTATTTCTTAAGAGTGGCCGAGGAAAACAAGCGGGATGGATTCATACGTTGCCCATGTGCATTGTGTCAGAATTTAAAGGAATATTCTAGCTCTAGAAATATTCACTCACATTTGTTGAAGTCAGGTTTCATGCCAAACTATATTTGTTGGACCAAGCATGGAGAAACCGGGATAATGATGGAAGAATATGAAGAAGAACAAGAACAACGAGAGGAGCGACGACATTATTGCTCAATTCGGTGGCTTCGATGATACAACAATGGGAGAAGTGAAGAAGAGGGAGGTGCTCTTGGTGAAGGTGATGCTCTTGGTGATGCCATTCGTGATGCCTGGAAAAGAATGCGAATGTGAAACGAGAGAAGGCGAAGTTTGACCGCATGCTAGAAGATCACAAGAAATTACTATACCCATCCGCCCAAGATGGGCAAAAAAATTGGGTACAACATGGAGTTGTTGAAATGGAAGGCCTGAGAATGGTGTATCCGATAAGGCATTTGGACGATTTATTGAAGATCCAAAAAAGATGCTTCCGAACCCTAATGAATTGCCCACCACTACATACGAAGCAAAACAGGTCGTTTGTCCTTTGGGATTAGAAATCCGAGGAAGATACATGCATGTCCTAACGACGCATCTGTGCATGCGTGGCAAGGACTACGAGAATTTAGATGAATGCCCCGTATGTAAAGCATCACGGTATAAGATCGAGGCGAGATGACCCCTGGCGATGTTGAGGGGGAAGAACGTCCTAGAAAGAAAATCCCCGCAAAGGTTATGTGGTATGCTCCTATAATACCTCGTGCGAAACGTCTTTTTTCGAAACAAGGACCATGCAAAGTTGTTGCGGTGGCACAAAGAAGACCGTAAGGTAGACAACATGTTGAGACACCCTGCTGATGGGTCTCAGTGGAGAGCAATAGATAGGGAATTTCTAGAGTTTGCAAAAGACGCAAGAAACTTGAGGTTCGCTTTTAAATACAGACGGTATGAATCCTTTTTGGTGATCGGAAGCAATTAGTCATAGCACTTGGCTGTTACACTATGTATCTACAACCTTCCTCCATGGTTATGCATGAAGCGAAAGTTCATTATGATGCCGGTGCTCATCCAAGGCCCGAAGCAACCGGGCAATGACATTGATGTCTATCTAAGGCCATTAATTGAAGAACTCCTATTTTTATGGAGCGAAACAGGTGTTCGTGTGTGGGATGAGTACAAACAGGAACACTTCGACCTGCGAGCACTGTTGTTTGTGACAATCAATGATTGGCCGGCTCTAAGTAATCTTTCAGGGCAGTCAAACAAGGGATATAATGCATGCACACACTGTTTTGATGACCTTGATAGTATATATTTGAAAAAAATGCGAGAAAGGTCGTGTACCTTGGGTATCGTCGATTTCTTTCTATGAATCACCCAGTTAGAAAGAAAGGCAAACATTTTAAAGGTAAAGGCGGACCACCGATGCAAGCCCAAATGTAAGAACTGGAGAAGATGTATTTGAGATGGTTAAGGATGTGAAAGTAGTTTTTGGTAAGGGACACGGGGCAGCCAACCGGTTCCAAAAGATGCAAGCAGTCATGCACCCATGTGGAAGAAGAAGTCAATATTTTGGGAGCTACCCTATTGGCAAGTCCTAGAGGTCCGGAATGCGATCGGACGTCATGCACGACAAAGAATCTTTGTGTGAACCTTCTAGGATTCATGGGTGTGTATGGGAAGTCTAAGGATTCACTTGAAGCACGACAAGACTTGCGGCGCATGGAAAGCGAGACAACCCGCATCCGGAGAAGACAGATGATGATGGACGCCAATATTTAAAACCTGCTAGCTACACTCTTAGCAATGAAGAGAAAGAAATCATGTTTGAATGCTTAAGCAAAGCATCAAGGTCCCATCTGGATTCTCCTCTAATATAAAACGTATAATAAATGTGCCCGAGAAGAAATTTCTGAACTTAAAGTCGCATGACGCCATGTGCTTATGAGCAATTGCTTCAGTTGCATTAAGAGGAATTCTACCTCCTAATGTACGTCGGCCACCGTTAAGCTATGTGCATTCCTCAATGCAATTTCTCAGAAGGCAATCAATCCACTTTGGAACTTCTTTGCTCTCTAGAATGATGTGGTTCAATGTCTTGTCGGCTTTGAGTTAGTGTTCCCTCCATCCTTCTTTGATATCATGACACACCTCCTAGTTCATCCGGTCAAGCGAGATCAATATTCTTGGTACCTGTGTTCCTACATAATATGTTTCCCTTCGAGAGGTTTATGAGAGTCCTGAAGAAATATGTTCACCGGCGTGCAAGGCCAGAAGGAAGCATCGCAGAGGGCTATAGGACAAAGGAGGTCATTGAGTTCTGTGTTGAATTCATTCCTGAACTTGACCCAATTGGTGTTCCTAAATCACGACACGAGGGGAGGGCGAGTGGAAAGGGAACAATAGGAAAGAAAACATACATCGGTGCGGGGGGATGATTATTTCAATAAAGCACACTACAGTTCTTCAAAACTCATCCGTGGTGGAGCCGTATGTCAGGAAACACAAGGACTTTCTACGATCCTAGTTCCCAGAGAAGAATGAAGCTTGGCTTATGCGTCAGCACGTGGACACTTTCAGTGATTGGTTACGAAAAGAATGTCAGGGTAATGACCAGATTGATGAGCAACTGTATTTGTTGGCTAGGCAACCATCATGGCACATCCTCACGTACAAAGGGTACGAGATAAATGGAAATACATTTTACACCCTAGGCCAAGATAAAAAAAGCACGAACCAAAACAGTGGGGTTCGCGTAGACGCCACCGACCCGAATGGAAACAGACAAACATATTATGGCCGCATAGAGGAGATTTGGGAACTAGACTACGCACCTAATTTTAAAGTCCCTTTGTTCCGGTGCCAATGGGTCAAGAATACCGGAGGCGGGGTAACAATTGACAAAGACTATGGAATGACAACAGTGGACCTCAAAAATGTTGGATACAAAGGTGAACCATTCGTCCTTGCTGCTGATGTGAATCAGGTATTCTATGTGAAAGACATGTCTACAAAACAGAAGAGAGGGAAAAATGACAACAAATCAACGAATGAGCCAAAACGCCATATAGTTCTCTCAGGGAAAAGAAACATTGTGGGAATTGATGACAAGTCAGATATTTCAAAAGATTATGAAAGGGATGACCGAATCACGCCTTTCAATGTGACCAAAGATCCGAGCATCATGATAAATGTTGAGGACACTCCATGGTTACGTCAAGATCATGACCAAGGAACATACGTCAAAAAAAAGATCATCACTCTTGTGCCCGCCTAATAAATAGTGTATTAGAGTATGTGTATGTGACACTTGTAACTTCAGATGTTTGTATTAGTCTTTTATTTTATATCATTTCAAATAATGAAATGACTTGAAGTATTTGTTGCTAAGCATTTGCACAAGTAAGAACTTATGGGAGACCAATTTGGCATTGGAAAAAGTAATGCAAAAATAAATTTTCTATTAAAAACAACTACTTTAAAGTATTTTAATTAAGTCGACATTTTTGCATTAACAAAATACTAATTATTTTTAATATTTATGTTTGCATTAACAGAATACTAATTATTTTTAATATTTATGTTTGCTATACCAAATAAGTAACTACACAAAATAAAATAGAACTGTTATTTTTTAAGATATTAATACCCATTCTTTTTATGTACTATGCAATTAACAAAAATAATCTATTTAGAAATAGCATAGATAAACCAAAATAATATAATGTAAACAGCCGGTTTGAAAAAAATAATTCAATTTAATGGTGAATATCATGTATACCACGATTTTAGAGGTAAATAGTGATACATGAACAAAATTTACGTTAAAATAATGCATAAATAAATTTTCTATTCAATACAACTACTTTAAATTATTTTAAATAAGTCAAACATTTTTGCATTAACAAAATATTAATTATTTTTAATATTTGTGTGTTCTATTATAAGAGATGAAAAGATTTTATGTTCCCAATTTTCCAAATAAGTAACTACACAAAATAAAATAGAACTCTTATTTTTTAAGGAATTAATACCGATTCTTTTTATTTACTATGCAATTAACAAAAATAATCTATTTTGAAATAGCATAGATAAACCAAAAAATACATGTAAATTGTCGGGGTGGGGGAAAACCTTTAGTCGGTTGGTAATACCAAAGGGACTAAAATCTTTTAGTCCCGGGGCGGTGGTACGCCTTAGGGACTAAAGGGTGCACCTAGTCCGGTGCGTACCAACGCCCGGGACTAAAAGGGCTTTTAATCTCGGTTCTAGCCACCAACCCGGGACTAAAGTCCCCAGGGTATTAAAGGTCTTGGGGTCGTCTTCCTCCTCCGATCCGGACACCCCCGCACCGCGTAGCCCCAGCGCCCCCGTCTCCTTCAACTCCGGCCAGAGGAGGGCCGCCCGCCCCTCTCCCTCGGCGCGGCCGCCCTGCAGTCCCCTCGCGCCATCTCCGAGCGAGCCCCGTCGCTCTCCCTCGCACGCCGTCGCCGCCGTCGTCCTCGCCCGGCCGGCGCCCGATCGATCGCGCCGTCGTTCGAGGCCGCCCGGTCTCGTCCTCGTCCTCCCGAGCCGCAGCCGCCGCCTCCCTTCTTCTCCGGCCAGAGGCCGCCGCCCGTCTCCCTCCCTCAACCGTGCGCCGCCGGCCTCCTTCTCCGGGCGCCAGAGCAGTGGGAGCGCCGCCTTCTTCTCCGCCCGCGTTCTTCTCCGGCCGAGAGGAGGCCCGCCGCCTCTTCTCCCTCCGGCCGGAGCAGGGAGCGCTCGGCCTCCTCTTCTTCTCCGGCCGGCGAGCCCCCCGCACCGTCGGCGTCTCAGCAGGACCCACGCGCACCGAGGCACGCCCGCCGGTGAAGCCTCCCGCGCCGTCGTCGTCCTTCACAGCGCTTGACGGTGGCGCCGCCATCTTTGTGTTGTGTGTTGCGTCGGCCATCGAGTCGATCGCGTTTGTGTGTTTGTGGACGGCCATCGAGCCGAGGACGATGCATGTATGTGTGTTGTGGCCGGCCATCGAGCCGAGAGCATCTCCATGCAGGACTTGTCGAGAGAAAGAGAGCACACGCACACGCGACGAACGATATTCGTGGAGCGAATCAAACAATTTGTTTTATTCGAAACCCTAACGACGTCCTAACGACCTAGCGACGGCCGGACGAGCGAAGACACGCCCTAGCGATGACCTAGCGATGACCTAGCGGCGAACCAAGACACCGACCTAGCAAACGAACCAAGACACGATGCCGCGACCTAGCGGCGACCTAGCGACGAACCAAGACACGCGACTTATAATATAATTAACTTTATTAATGGTAACTTATAATATAATTATGTCTAGTTACTTGACACGGATTACAAGTATAACTTATAATATAATTAACTTTATTAATGATAACTTATAATATAATTATGTTTAGTAACTTGACACTTTGGATTACAAGTATAACTTATAATAACATTGGCTTTATTAATGGTAACTTATCATATAATTATGTTTAGTAACTTGATACCAGATTACAAGTATAACTTATAATATAACTTATAATATAATTAACTCAAAACCCTAACGACCTTCTCCCCCTCTTTAATTTAATGTCTAGTAACTTGATTATGTAATTTAATGTCAAGTGACTTTATTATGTAACTTTATTTTTAATTAACTTTATTAACATCCTCATGTAATATCTAAAGTCTTGTAATATTGTAATATTTTAATATAATGTCAAGTAAATTCATTATGTTATGTAATGTCAAGTGACTTAACATCCTCATGTAATATCTATAGTCTTGTAATATTATGTGAAGTAACACCTAACCCAATTTGCATGTAACTTTATGTCATGTAACTTTATTAATGGTACTTTTAATTGACTTTACTAACCTCCTCATGTATATTTTTTCTTTTTTCTTGTGGCGCTACATGACTAATTGAATTCTAACATCTTTTAATTAACAACTTTGCGAGAAATGGCCGATCCGAATGATAACATGGATGAGACAATGATGGACCTAATCAACAATGGCGGCAATCAAAATCCCCAAGTCCAAGGTGATGACAATGAACAAATAGATGATGGGAGTCAGTAAGATTGATTATGAAGAACTTGTGGGAGACAATCCCGATGAGGTCTATCTACAATCTAGTATATATGTGTATACATGAAATTAAAAAGAATGGCTTTTTGTCTTAATATATTTATACTTGTTTGTGTAGCCCCTGTTCGGCGACGACTTCGGGAGTAATAGAAAAGTGTGAGGCCCGAAGAAGCCGTTGAGGGTCGGTACATTCTGTCCGGAATTCGGCGAGAGTACAGGCCAAGTACTTGGGGAACATTCAAATAAATTTGTTGCGCACTGTGGATACCTAGTAAGAGACAGGCTCCCGATCAGTGCTCGAGAATGGAGGCAACGGAAAGACGACCCCAATATTAGTTTTGTCTCAGATCGTGACAAAGAATTGATTTGGCTAGATATCCTTCAACATTTCAATCTCGATACACAGGATGAAGCTTTGAAGGAGAAGGTTAAAATCTGGGCTATGCAGAAGATGGCCAAACAATTTCAGGCTTGGAAGAAGAAATTGTACAAGACTTTTGTTGCACATGGCCAGACCCCTGATTTCACCAACAAGGCCTACGTCAAGTTGAGGCCTTTTTTGGGATGAGTTCGCATGCAGTTTAAGAACTCGGATGAGGGTCGTGCACGGATGATCCGTAATCAGGAAAATGCTAGCCACAAGCAATACCACCATCACTTGGGTTCAGTGGCTACCGCGACCGCTATTCCTAAGTGGGCGTAAGCTGGAACAGAGGAGATTGTTGACAAGGGGATGGAACAGAATCACTTGACCGGCTTTGGCCGCCAAGTATTGGTTCTTCGGTCATGGGGAACCCCGGACCTAGAGACCGGAAAGGTAGTGTACGGCGAGAAGCTTCTGCAGAGAGTGGGACAGAGAATGGCACAAGCCCGAGAATTAGTTGAAAGTGGCTCCTGGCAGCCAAATAGAGAGAAGGATAGGCGACATACGCCCTGGAGACTGCTGAACACGGTGGGCGAACAAGGGGCTATGGGGAGATATCGTGGGAGCATGGCTTCCCTAAAGATAGACCCACTTATAGAAGCCGCCAAAGAAAGAAGGAAGAGGAGGCAGAGCGATTGCGTAGGTTGGAGGCACTGGTGATGGAGTCACGTGAAGCGGCTCGTGAAGCGATACAAATGAGAGAAAGCGCTAGAAAAGAGAATGAACGAGGAAATCAAAAGGCAAGTGCAGGGAAGCGATAAGTTCTATGCAAAGGCAAACCGCATCGAGCAGCCTGTAGTCAACATTAGCCCCCGGTCGGTTGAAAAGCAGTTGCGCTTCCACGGAGGTGCCAACTATTCAAGGCGGCGTGGGGGTGCGCTTTCCGTTGGATGACGCCACTTGAACCCAAGACAACATGTGAGCTGCATATTCCACGGGGGGCTACCACCAGTCATGGTTGCCGTCGGTGTTGTAACTCCCCGTCGACCCTACGAAGACACCAAGAATCCATGGGGCGATAGTTCGGTGGATATGCTAGTGTCTCGGTGGATAGAGTTGTCAAAGGCTTCGAAAATGTGCACCTTGAGATAGAAGGAGGTGATGGAGAGAAGACTCTAGGACAAGCAGAGAAGGCTTTCATTTGTTGGCGCAAGCGCTACATCATTATTCCTGGGGCATCACCTAGTAGTGTACCACCACCTCCTCGTCATGAACCTAACCCTAGGTGCGGATGAAACCCGACGATACATTTATTCACTAACTTTATTTTGCATTCCCTTAGTTAGCGGTTTACTCATATACCTCTTTGGTTTCACGGTGGTCACCAACATATCATAGTCTTTGCGGGTGATGACGAGGCAAAGGTAAGACACGGCTGCATCGCCTCTAAATCCAACATCGCCTCCTTGGGCTCCAACGCCACCACCTCGGGCTCCAACGCCCCCACGTCGGGCTCCAACCCCCCACCGCACCGGCTGCCCCTTCGCCTCCACGTCGGACTCCAACACCGACACCGGCTGCCCTTCGCCTCCACGTCCGACTCCAACCCCGACAACGGCTGCCCCTTCGCCTCCACGTCGGGCTCCAACACCCCCGGTCGCCCGTCGCCTCCACACGTGGCTCCAGCGCCAAAACCGGTGGACCCACCATTGAAGAAGAGGCCGACCACACGATCAAGCGTGGTCGGCCGCCCCGCCCCAAAAAAAGAAAGCCTACGAAAAGAAACAACCCGTCATTCCTAAGATCTTTGTCCTATGAGAAGACTAGCCGCAGAAATAGATGCTTCGGTAAAGTCGATGTGGACAGTTTCTTCAAGAGACTTCAGGATGAAAGAGAATCCAAGCGAAACCCTGAGAAGCCCTACCTCTTACTAAAGCCAGAACTTCTACGGCAAAGGGTTGAGGCTCAACAAAAAAAGAGGCGTGCAGCTCAGAAAGAATCATCATCTTTATCTGACTATGATCGCACTATAACCAAATCCCTAGAAGAAGAGAAGAAGAAAGAGAAAAGAGCACGCAAGGGTGTAGCACACTCGAGGGGGAACAATCAAAGCAATCGATTGCCCCCCGCTAGTCGTTGGGAATGAATATGGTTCAAACATCGACGTGCTAGACCGCCAGAGATACCTCGTGTTTGAACTATGAGGATCTTGAAATTTTTTTTTTGCGGACCACCGGTCTTACCTTATCCCAAATGATATTTGGGGCAGCAATTGAAAGTGCAAAAGAAATTGATCATTGGCGAGAAGACATATGAATATGGCAAGAGTCTATTCAACCTAGCGGCCCTCAAAGAAACTTGGCACGCAGATGTACTTGCTAAACCGGTGGTACCTTGCGGCGTGTGGCGAGTGCGAGATGACTATATCTGGCGTCGAATTAGAAACCATCATTACTTCGTGGTGATGATATTATTTATGTTCAATTTAATGAGCTACACCAGCTATGCCACATGGACGCCTACGGACAAATTTCTAATCACCGCTGCTTAAATACGTAAGTGATTCTTTCTTTTAATAATGTCATCGTAACTTATCATGTATATGTATAACTAATTACATAAACCGGCTATACATATGCGAAACATGATGAGGGACCTCCGAGCTAGAAATGACAAGGAGATTGGATTTGTAGATCCTTATGTTGTATTCAAAGACCCCAAGCCTCCCATGTCATGTGGAGAGTTCAAAAGAGAGAGAAATCTCTTGAGGTACTTGATCAATCAAAAGGATAAAAGATATATACTCTTTCCCTATAACTTTAAGTAAGTATCGTTATCGTGCGTACATTCTATTAACCTAATTAATCAGATCAGTATGAAGATATATAATTATTTTGCCTACACACAAATGCAGCTATCATTGGATACTAATTGTGATTGATCTCCGGCAAAGTCATTTGCAAATCTATGACTCGTTGAGAAAACCACTGGAAGATTACCAAGAAATGATAGATATTATCCAAGGGTAACTTCGATCTCTAAATATTAATTTCAGCTCTTTAACTCGGTAATAGATAATTAATAATGATCGTTTTATTGCTAGGGTTTGGGCTTGGTTCGTGCGTAAACACCGTCCGCATTTGAAAGCGCCACTTTCAAAGCCTATCCTACTTCATTGGATTCTACGGCAGCCCACCGGGCTCAGTGCCTTTATTACATCACGAATAGTACTTTATTACATAAATTTATTCAAAGTCTCAGCGGAAACAAAATAAGATAACTAGCACTCCGATAGACTCCAAAGCCACAGGGACATCAACTGGTGAAGCACAAGACTAGTAGTCCTCATCAGAGTCCTCATAGACACGATTATCTGTTACCCATCCGGGATTTTCCAAGTAATAAAAATAAACAAGCGTAAGTACATGTCGTACTTAACAAGAATAACATGGGGTTAATGAGGCTCAAAAGGCTGACACGGTTTTCTGCGGTTAGCAACTTTTATCATATCTCAATTTTAGCATAAGTGAGTAGCAACAAGTAGCATAAATCCCAATTAAACCATATGATCATGTAAACAATGATTAAAGTATAGCAAAAACAATACTCAAAAGTTTTCAACGCATAAATCATTATTCCATAAGAAGTCCAGGCCGCTCGTGACCGTGAGCACGGCTGATATATCAGTTTTAACACTCTGCAGAGGTTGTACACTTTCACCGTGAGTCGTGATTCCCATATGCTTGGGTTAATTACTCCCAAACTACAACGCCGAGGTGCATAGCGGGGTTTCACTATGAAGTCTTTCAAAGGTTCGTCTAACAAGTTAGGGCCACTAGGTTTCCTCGACAAGCGGACATAGAATCCCCCCTTCCAAATGGTTCACACAGCAAAGAACAACACATGAGGACAGAAGCCACGCTATGCCCATCGTGTAAAGCCCCTTTTGCGCCACAAGGGTAACCTCTAACAAGCTAGAAGAGGGTCCTCATACTTGACTAAAGCCGAGCCATATAGCCCCCCACGGTTGTCTTTGTAAGTCCCGGGTGCTCACTTACGATAAGTCCTTAGGGAGGACAAGAGCAAAACAGTACTCTTCCCTTTAATTTTCCGTTGCTAAAAGCGAGTTTTAAACCTTTGTTGCATATAGCATTAATCATGTTACAGATCATAATGGTTATTCATTAAGCACTAGCATAAGCTACCCAAATGCATAAACCCACGGTAGTCAAGGTACAAGATACAAATACTAGGAAATCCTTAGTGGTAAACAAGGAAGACACACGCAATATGAATTAAATAATTACGGGTGAGTGGGTAACAAGGATGATCCCATGCTATACTTGCCTTGCTCAACGAACCCTTGGTGATACGGCTCGTCAAAGTACTCCTGATCACCAGCGTATTGCTCACCGTCTATACTCCACAATAATCAACATACAATTATCCAAGCGCAATCATGCATAGCAAACAAGAGTGTAAATTAGAACAGTACACCAATATTATAAAACAAAGATAAAAAGTTTAGAAAATGAATCTACGCATCACTAGGATCACACAGGCGTTTGGATCACCAAAATCGGAGCTAAAACGGTGAAGTTATAGATTAAACAAGATTTTATGTAGAAAACTTATTAATTTTATTAAACAATAAAATTAAAAGTTAGAAAACATAATTAACAGTACCATAAACATGTAGATTATTCAATTACGAATCTAACGCAACTTGAACGGATCAATTCGGAGTTGATTTGGAAAAGTTATACTCAAAAATAAACCAGTGGCAAACTTGTAACTAAACTGAAAACGAATTTTGAATTTAAATTAAATAAAATCCGGTTTTAATTCAAACCGAGGATTGCGGGTTTAGATCTAGAAAAAACAGAGGGTTTCTTTTTGCAAAGTTGACCTTGAAGGGTGCGGGATGGCGTGGGCCGCCCGATCCAAACGGGACGGCCCAGAAAAAAAGAAGGGAGAGAGAGAGGGATTCCGGCCGGTGCACTGTAGCTCCGGCGGCGGCGCCATTGCCGGAACCGAGCAAAGCTCGTCGGCGTTCACCAATCCACCGATTCCGCGCGCGATTGACCGAACCGATGGCACGGGGAGATAGAGCGTGCAACGGGGGACTCACCCACGACGTCGGCAGGGACCGAGAGGGATCGGAGACGGCGGGTGATGGAGAATGGCGGACGGTGGGCTCCTGCGAGGTTCGGCGAAGGTCAGGGCGTGAACCAAAGCATGAAAAAGGAAAAGAAAAGGCTTGGCGGCATCGCAAGGTCATTGCGCAGCTCGGCCGCGAAGCTTACGGCGCGGGCGAAACGACGGCGGAGAGATGGAATGGCGGTGGCGGCGTTCGGCTAGGGTTGCGGTGGCTGCCGTGTTTGCCGCGCCGCGTGGCCATGGGCAACAGGGTGGGGTGGAGGCGGTGGTGTGTGGGGGCTCGGGTTTTATAGCTTGGAGGCCGCGCCGTGCATGGAAAGGGGAGCTCCGAGCGGGTTCGACGAAGGAAGGCGGCGACTTCCATTTTTGGAAGGTGACCGAGGAAGAAGAAGGAAGGCGGGGTGTCCGGCTGACGGGCGGGTCCCACCTGTCGGCGCCGAACAGAAGAGAAAAGGGAGGGCGCGTTGGGCCTGCTCGGCTGGGCCTTCTCGGCTGGGCCGCGGGAAAAGAAAAGGAGGAGGGAATGGGCCTTCGGGCCAAATAGGGAGAAAGAGGGTGAAGTTCTCCTCTTTTCTTTTTTTTTCTTTTATCTATTTCAAACCAGTTTTGAAATGCAAATTGAATTCAAATTTGAATTTGAACAACACCAAGCAATCCAAAGACAATTATGCACCAGCATGAATGCAAAAAGCATGTCTCTACCTTATGATGGATTTTATTTTAATAAAATTAATTATTACTCTATGTTTAATGCACTCACACAATTGCATAATAATTCAATTTCACCTATTTTGGAAAAATGCAAATTTCAGGGTGTTACACATATATAATGCGGCATCGACGGGGCGCCGGCCTCACCCCCCAACCCTAAATCCATCCCTCACTCAGTGCCTTGCCATAGCCATAGCCGCTGCTCTCGCCTCACCGTCTCGTCTCTGCTGTTCTGCTGCTGGCGTCCGTCTCCGTCCTCGACTACGGTGATCTCAACCCGCCTTCCGCCGATGATCCTCTCCCTTCTCCTCTCTGATCCCTTCCCCTCCGTCTTTCTCTATGGCTCTGCCTCATTCTGCTGAAAACATTGCTCAAAGAATTGGTTGTGTGGTTGAGGAGTATGGTCTGATAGATAAGGTTTTTTTTTCTATTACTTTGGATAATGCTTCTTCCAATGTTAAGGCTACGAAAACAATGACTTCTATGTTTATTGTTTACTTGGGTCCTGATTCAACACCTGAACCTGTTGATCCTAATAAACGTATTTATACTTTTGTGCATCAACGTTGTGCTTGCCATGTCATTAATCTGATTGTGAAGTCTAGTATAAAAAGGTTCAAAATTTACCTAAATGATATAAGATCTACAATTAACTTCTTAAATTCCTCTAATCAGAGAAGCTATGTTCAAGAACTATTGTCTTGCTCAGAATGTTAGACCTAGAAAGTTTGGTTTGGTTACTGATGTTAGATGGAATACTACATACCTTATGCTTAAACATTTGATTTCATATATGGATGTCTTTACTGTGTTCATTAATTCTAACTATGGATCTGAATTGTTGACTGAAAGGCATTGGTTTATTGTTGAAAAGATATTAGAGTTCTTAGAAATCTTTTATGACTGTACTGTTGTGCTATCTGGTGTTTACTATCCAATAAGCACACTTATTCTGCATCATATCTTGAAATTGCTTCTTATTTGCATGAGTATGAAAAAGATGAGAACCTAATGTTTGTTGTATATCCTATGAAGTTTAAATTTCTAAAATATTGGAAGGAAATACCTGTGTTATATTTCTTTGCATTCATTTTTTATCCTAGAGCTAAGATGAGAGGTTTGTTCAATATATGTTATGCAATTGCTTATAGATTGCACTGGTAGTGATTACACTAAATATTATGCTGATGTCAAAACTAAAATTTTTAAACTTTTTAACAAATATGAGAGGAAGTTTGGTACAGCTAGGTCAACCAGGGCTGCACAACCATCAATGAATATTGGTAAGAATAAGCAGGCATGGGGTAAGATCTTTGGAGGCTCTGGTTCTGGTGTTGTTGGTCCTTCCCCTACCTCTTCCTTCTTCAATGCATCCTTTTTTGTTGGTGTTGTTTGTGAGCTGTCTGCTTACTTGGACAGTGACAATATCACCTCATATGAAAATGACTTCGATATTCTTCTCTGGTGGCGTGACCACAAGCTAACCTATCTCATCTTATCTATAATGGATAGAGACATTATGGTTGTTTCTATATCTACTATTTTTTCGAATCTTGTTTCAATTTAATAGCACGAATCATTGAGGAGAGGCGCAGGCGCTTGTTGCCTAAAACTGTGGCGATGTTTAGTTGCCTGAAGGACTGGGAGTTGGGATAGAAAAGGGAGAGCAGCATGTTGTTGCTAACCAAGAGCTTGAAGAATCATTCACAAACTTGTACCTTGATGAAGAAACTGCAAGTGGTGGAGGTGGAGCTGCTGGTACTTCTCAGTCTTAAATACGGGACAGTGGTCTAGAGTAGAGAGTGAGTGACTGGGAGTTAGAACTTTTGCTTTTCGAGTGGAGTGATTTTGTGTGAGACTGTATGAGAGTTAGTGAGGCTAAGTGTCTCACTGGTTTGTAATGATTTAAGTTAATATTTGCACAATGGTTTGGACTTAATTTAAGAGCTGGTTGCACTTATTTTTTTTCTAGGGTTTCTCATAAAGGTGAGTTTTATCTAGAAAGGTTTTTAATGGGACAGCATTGCATAATAGCTCAATTATCTTTTTAATCCTTTCTATCTTTGTGTTCTTGTTTGGCACTTTGGCTTTTTTTTAGCAACCCATATAGTGTCTTAGTACTTGTGTGCATACATACGTGGGCTCCTATGTCCCAATGCGGCAATACGTCAAGCAACTCAGATCTCAGGTCGTAGGCTTCCACTTTTGGGGTCGCCCTATTCCGCTAAGCGATCGCCGAACCGGCAAACTGCGAACACGCGCCACGGCCACCGGACGCAACTCGCAACACATCCCATGATCCTATCAATCATCAGTGATCCCTGATCAGTCTGCGACCTCATCAATCATAACGCAAGATCAGACCACGGCTCTTGGCAGGCAGAGGACAAAAAGGATCACATATTCACATCGATACAAAGTAAGCACCCTAAAGTCATTACATGATATTGAACTTGAAGAGTGTTGCACTAAATTTGCCAAAAAAAATTGATGTTGGGGTACATGATCTTATTTATGAATTAAATAAAGATTTTAAAATTCACTTTGCCAAAAGGTGTATTGTCTGCTATGGAGATTTTCGAGCACGTCAGAGACGTTGATTGTTATCCAAAAATTTTCATTGCTTATCGGATCTTATTTACCGTTCCTGTGACTGTCGCATCAGCTGAAAAAGCTTTTTGAAGTTAAAATTATTAAAGAACTATTTAAGGTCAACAATATCTCAAGGAAGATTAAATGGTTTAGCGACTTTATGCATCAAGAAGTTACTACATGAGATGCATATCAATAGTATAATCATTGATTTTGCATCACGAAATGTTAGAAGAAATTGTTTAATATAATATCAAGTGTCAAGAAAGTAATTTATTATTACACATATCCTTGTTATGAACTTTGAGATATTCCATATATAAGTTGTTTTAGTGCATCGAGTATTATGTAAATTGATGTGTATTTGTGACACAAATATATATAAAAATATTTTTATAAAGTAGACTATAGGTCACTATATTGGTTCTCGACCTAGGCCTAGAAAAACAAAGAACCGACGCTGGCTGTGGTGAACTGTTGCACACACGAAGGCTTCAAGAAACTGAAGTGCTTCCCACCCATATCTTCCAGGTGGGAGGATATAGGAGGTCTCAATGTGTTCCTCCACATAATGCTCAATTTGTTCCTGGCACCACACGACCTCGTCATATCCAATAGGCTACATTGCCACTGCAGTCTTAACTGGCTGGAGAATGAACTGCATATTGTTTGACAAAAATGTGTAATGCAACTCGTGCACCAGGAGCTTACTGCTCTGCTCCATAGCTGATCCCAATTGCATCATCAGATTGGATATCAAGCAAGCAAATGATTTTGTGCTATAGATACCTTCAAGTGTTTGGCAACAGTTGCGAGCAAGAATTAAATTGAGTGTCTCTGTGCTGAGACAACAACCCTCCTTACAACAGCTCTGGATGACATCACATTTGTTAGAGTATAAGAACATTCAGGTCACCACTTCCTCTACACTCTCTCGTATTGCTTTAGCCTATATCGAGACAGATCCTCTACATTCTGGTGAGACTAACTCCAGTCTCCAGAAGAGTTGGGACAGCATCTGACATATAGAAGCATCATTCAGAAATTTCAAAATCAGCTGCTCCACAATTTTAACAAAAGTAACCCCCCACTCCCACCCCTTGAACTCATCAAAGGCACCAAAATTATGTTCATTTAGCTGCCGCTGCATCTGTAGAAGAACTCTTGTGATTAACTGTGATGCTGAGTTCCAGTATTGTAGTGAAATATCCTCGCCATGCCAGGAGCCACCTTCATCAATCTTCCAATGTCTACAGAAGTTCCAACTGAAATCGAGAACATGGAAATCCCTGCTTCATGAAAAAAATAAGAATAGGCCATAAGATTCAAATGAAAATTTCACAAATGTTCTTCTATAACACTCTAAAAAAAGAGCATTGTTGTTGAATAGAAAAAGAGTGAATGGTGTAGTATTAATTAGACGTGGCTCTGCAGAACTTAATCAACATTCAGAAAGAACTAGCTGTTGCCAAGAAATCACCTGATCAACTATTTCAAAAAGAACTAGCTGTTGCCAAGACATCACCTGATCAACTCTTTGGATAAATCAGTGAATGTCTCTCTTAATTTCTCCTTGTATCCAGCTTTGATCATTCGGCTGGCTATACTCGCTATAACTTTGATAGGTTTTCTGTTGGTTAGATCAACCTTCTTTTCCTCCGAGCAAGATATTACATTGTGAAATGTTGCAGAGTCTTCTGCAGGCATCAAATCACTGTCTCTGCTTGAGACACCGGTGCTGTTGGAGCCCAGTGAAGTTGGCTCATTACTGGTTGGGGACAGACAAGGCTCATCTCTGTTTAGCTTAATGGTGCCTTGAAAATGCGGTGAGCTATCTAGGTCCCCAAAATGGTTGGCGTTCCACAACTTGAGGCCATAAAGTGTTTTTGCAAGATTTGACACTTCAATGTCAAGGGGTGCTTGACTGCAGCAGAAAGTCGAGAAAAAGATGAATCCGTAGAGAGATCGATAAGGTCATCAACAGCTGAGAGGTATGTTTTGTTCTCTACAATGGAGGAGGGTTCCTGGCTTCCTGCATCGTGGATTCATCATGATACAACTGTAGAACTATTTCGGCTTTGTTAAGACATGCTTGTGCCCTTTCACTACTACAGAACAGGTCTTTGATCACTTCGCTAAAACGAACAATAGTCTCGGCCCAATCAGCGTCGGGAAAAAAACATCTTTAGTCCCGGTTGGTGACACCAACCGGGACTAAAAGTCCCCTGTCCAACGGCTATAATGTCAGGATTCTGCAGAAGGGACCTTTAGTCCCGGTTCCAATCACCAACCGGGACTAAAGCCAAACCTTTAGTCCCGGTTGGTAACACCAACCGGGATTAAAAGGTTTTGTCCCGGTCCGTATCACCGGCCGGAACTAAATGGTGGACTTTAGTCCCGGTTGGTGATTGGAACCGGAATTAAATGTCCTTCCACTACCTCAGATCGGCGTATCAGTGCCGGCCCTAAACCCCCCATCAGTGCCGGATTTTGAACCGGCAGAGCCATCTCGGCATCGATGAGGGTTGAACATCGATGTCGGTTCCCACAAACCGACACTGAAGCTCAATATACCTTGCCGGTTGGAGAATGAAGTCGGCGGTGTTGTAAATCCACATCGGTGCGGTTGAAAATAGAACCACAATGATAAAGAACATATCAGTGCCGGCTCTATTATCAAACCGATCTCGATCTGCTCTTGATCGGTGTCGGTATGTTATTAGAGTCGGCACCGATCAAGAGAAGATCGAGATCGGTTGGTTGCTGCCCACCGCCGATGATGGGCATTGTATCACCGGGCGGCTTCTATGACAACCGACACTGATGGTATTTTTAGTAATTGGTTTTTGTTCCCATTTTCAATTTGGTTTTTTATATTATATTAAAATTCATATTTGCTGATAGGAAAATAAAATCATAACATTGAAACCTTGATAACAACATAGCAAATACCACATACATTAGTATTACATACATTAATATTACATACATTAATAGTTCTTTATAATATCCACAAGTAATCCAATGAAACAATTATAAAAGTCTAGCCACCGCTCCGGTGTGAAATTATTCTTGAACTTCTACGAGCGGGTAATGGAGAATTTTCCTTCTTTGCTCACAATATGCTTCATGATGAATTCCGCTAGCTCCTCTTGATATTCTCGTATCTCCATATCCAAGATCCTATTGTGTCCATGCTTTTCCCGCTGTCGAGCATTCAATAGGTAACAATGGGAGCACAAATATAAGCCATAAGAGAATATTATGTCATAAAAAATAGAATTAAAAGCATACATACCGTCTTATCTGCTTGGATGTTTTTCATGCCAAACCATTGCCTCGTGGCCCACATTACGTAGAACCCACATTCATTATTAAACTGCGGTTCTTTGTAGGTACCTGATACGCATTTCCTCCACCTTGAAGTTTTATTTGCATGCTTTGTGTCACATTATTAATTGGGAAATACAATAACATTAAGTGTGGTATATACATATATGTATAACTATATAACTTTATTTGGTTAGAAAAATGTTAACTTACTCATTTAACGCACAGAGTAGAGGAGCTATCAGAGTTAGCGGATTTTTTCTGGAGTCCCACACCTCAAAACGATTTCTTTTAATATCGATATCGATGAAGATGAAATGGTGCCTGCAACCACAAAGTCCATTTTATATTTAAAAAAGTTTAATTAGCTATATAAAATGCGTGGAAATAATGGTAGAGACCACATACGCGGTAGTTGTAAGTCAAGAGCACATCCGATTTATTTTTATTGGCAAAACCCTTGAACAACTTGGACAGACATTTTATCATATCTTTTCGGTCGTAGCCAACGTCTCCTCTACAAGTTGGCTCATTGACTATGGTTGGGTCCAAGAAGGCTACATATTTAATGTTATTTCTTATCGTGTAATCATGTAGCCACCTGCATAGAGTATGAGATATGTCAAATAATGATCAAAGATGTAGTTAATTATGAATTCATGCGGGTAGGGTACTTACATAGTCTACAGGAGCATTATCTGTGTATCAAGGTCGCGTCTTTGATAGAATTGAAATAAGTGTTTAAAACTTATGACCTGCATAGTTTCCCCAGGATGATCAAAGACTTCTCCGGCCGGAATAATAGCTTCAAACCTAGCTAGATCTGTTTCAGTAGCTTCGGCCAAGTAAAACGTATGTAAATCACGCATACGTGTTCCAAGAGCATCCATCTGTTCTTTTGTTTTCAGCAAATCTAGACCTCTTTGATACTTGTATGCTGGTGTTGCCATTTCATACTGAACACTATCATAATATATGGCCGTAGCATCCTCTAGGGATAGGCTGTCGTTCTGCTCCATCAATTTATATATCTCTAGCTAGGCTTTAAGGTGCAGCTCTTCGTCCCTTTCTTGATTCTAGACACTGCGAGCTGCTTGTCTGTCATACTCAGACACAGTCGTCCACTTAGCAGGCTGCCATAGTTTCTTCAAAAATGCATTGCATGCATTTGGGTGAGGCAATTCTATGTCTTTCTCCTTCATCGTAGATGTAATACTCCCGCTCATTTGCTTTTTCTTTCCTTTGTTGACATCCCCTTTTACGGAATCGGAGGACCTTTTGGCTGTTCTAGATCTAGTTGCGGGTGTCGTCGTTGCAGCTTCTTTTGATTTTGGCAGGGGAGGGGGTCTAGGATTATCATGTGTTCCGACCGAAGATGAAGGATTATGGGGAGGTGGGGGAGGAGGTGCAGCCCCCACATTGCTCGGGATTGACAAAGTGGGGGGAGGAGCCGGAGCCGGAGCCCCCACATTCCTTGGGGGTGACGGAGGGGGTGGAGGCGGAGAATTCTCATGTCTAGGGGGCAGAGGAAGGGGAACAAGCAGGCGTACCATGAATTGGGAGAGCTTGGTCATGAGATCTATCCGGTGAAGATTCAGCATCATCCTCATCATCCGAGGGCTCTTGGTGGTCAAGCTTAATATACCGCTTGCGCCACGGGACACAAAGACGAAGGTTCTGAACCAGACGCGGCCTATCTTCCTGTGCAGGGAAATCAATGGGTATCTTGTTAAACTTTTTATCTAGAATTCTATCAATGATGACATTCCAATATTCCTAAGAAATTAGGCGACCATTAGTTAACCCATCTCCTTTAGGCCAAGCCTGGCCGATCGCCACCTTGTCTGTCGTCCATTGTTGGCGGATGTATAGCCTCACATTAACCGGATTTGTTATGTTGTCCACCGGATGAGGTAAACTCGCCTCAGCATCATCCATGGGGGTCGATCCACAGCTACTACGACCCTTAACCACTGGGCTCAAGCATGTGGGGACAGGGTCTGCAGATCCAATGGTCTGGGGACCTCGTGCTTCGGAGGCCAAAGCAAGTGCTTGGTTAACTCTTTCTTCCATTACCTTTAGCCAGTTCTCATACATTGCTTCTCGTGCTGCCTCTCGTTCTTGTCTAGCCCTTGCGTGGCTACGATAAGAAGTAGAATCCTCCTCGAAAGCTACCTTCTAGTTAACAAGACCTGCTGCCCTTGTGCGGCCGGGGTGCTCCTTGTTACCAAGTGTCTGGGAGAGCACGTCGTTCTCCCTATCAGATCTGCGTCTCCCTTGGTTCACCTCATTGGTTATCGTGGAGATACTCCGAACCAGGCTGCCCAGTTGTTCATTTGGGATCGATAGGGTGCCATCTTCAATATTGTGCCGTGCACCCTTCACCATAACAAAGTGAAGAGACCTAAGCTGCCAGTCGGCAGTCTCAGGCGTAACACCACGGCGTTCCATCTCCTCAAACTCCTCCCATTGAAGCACCTTACTAGAATAGCCACGAGAGCCGAGACGGTGAGGATTTGTCGACTTTGCTGAGTTTTCCTTGTTCTTCGCACTCAAGGCCTTATACTCATCTGAGTTCCTGTATCACTTGAATTCTTTCCAGTAGGGCCTCTGCTTGTGGTGGTCACCCTCATCAAACTTGGGATCTTCCTGCTCGTTGATATATTCCTTTTGCAATTTCATCTTATAACACTACAAGATTTTCACCCTATTGCGACATGACCCCATGTGCAACGCTACAAATTATGTTGTAATAGGGGGTTGTTTTGCAACTTTTGTTCAAAATAGTGGCAATAGGAGGATTGTGTTGCCACAAAAAGAGTGCATTGCCATATTTACGTTCGTCGTTGCAAGATGTGAGACCTATAGCAACCCTTTTTTGTAACTTGTTGCTATAGGTTAAAAATATTGCCACGATGACCTTGCGTTGCATTAGTGTTGATTGGTGTTGCAATTGTCTAGTGCTCTTGCAACTATATAGAACAGTGTTGCCATTGCATGGTCTAGCAACACCTAAGGCGTTGCATTAGTAGCTATTGCCACACATGCAACCGTGGCAAAATCTAAGGTTGCAACGCCCCATGGGTTGCAACATCACAACTGCATTTGCAACACCGCACAGAAAAACGTTGCCCAAGCCTATTGCCACGCAAGCACTTGCAACGCCTGCCAACGCTTTTTTTGTGTTGTTATTGCTAATATTGCAACGATTTTAGATCTATCGCAACACTTTTAGGGTGTTGAGACAGGGTGGAAATTTAGTAGTGTAACTCTTGAATGCGATCCCCATTTTTTCTATAACCCTTTTTTTGACTGCCTACTCATCATAATCAGGAGGGAAAGTGAAATATCCTTTGAAGGTTGTCCATATATTCTCCTTTAAAGCTTCAGGAACCCTCCATTCATTATCTTCTTTCCCTATCCAGTGCCTATACTTTATTGGGATGAAGTCCCTCGTAAGAACCCCGAGGATAGTCTTGTATGGCCTCAACGCCTTGCATGGGAGTAGTGGCTCCCCAACTTGGTTGAACTCAAAGATGTGCCAGTGCGCATCCTTTCCCGTAGGAAGCTTTGACACACCACGCTTGGACCTGGTCTTTGTTCTACCAGAACCACTTGGTTCCTCCGTCGAACCAGGCTAGACAAAACTAATTAATTAACCTTAGATTCTCCCTTGCATTTATTAATTAGAGTGTGTGTAATCATTTAATTATGACCTAACAAATATACCTCGTCGTCTTGGTCAAGCTGGAGGCAATTGCTAGGGGTCCATGCTTCATATCTTTCCCATCATCATTGGCACCTGCGTTTGTTGTCCTATTTTGTGGCCCTTCTGGTTGGTCTGTCGCAGTGTTGTTAGCTGCTTCTTGTTGTTGCCTAGTAGTTCGGCGACCAGTGAATTGGCGACGATGAATAGTCATCATTCTGCCTCTGCCTAGATGGCTCAGTAGAGACTAGATTTAATGGGTTGTTTAATTTGGCTACATGAAATAACACAAACCATATATTAGCTAGGAAACATAACATATATATATTTAATACACTAATTTAGAACTTCATAAGCTAAATAAATTACAATGACCTTCGACTTACTACAAGTCCGTAGCAATATGAATTAGTCGTGTACTCTACATTAATTAACCTCCAAATAAAAAAGGCAATGACCATAACTAGAAAGAAAATGATGATATCCTTCCACGCAACAGTAGTGACATTCCTATCTACGGCGACAGCCTTGTCTCCAGTCTCCAATTTCGCTGCGTGTAGAGGTACTACACGGTGCTGTGCTTGAGGAACACGGTTTGCACACCGTGGCATATATGCATGGTAGGCCGCGGTTGCTTCAGATTTTTTTGTCGTATCTCTTGTGCAACGCACCCGGGTAGCGATTCACTTGGGGATGGCACTCTTCCCAAGTACGGTAGATGCCTGGGGTGCGCCAACGAACACTACATACCGTTTTCCCATTGTTGCCTAAAGATTGAGACAATTTAATTGAGCTTGATATAATTAATGCATCATCATACTTATGCCGAGGAAGCAAAGTAATCAATTGAATTAGCATTTGAGTCACTATATATATAGCCTCCATTTCATGCAAATATAAACATATAGCAAAGAAGTCTAGACTTAATTTCATGCAAACACATAAACATAGAAATTGAAATCTAGACTCTTATTAAGTCATGCAAATATAAACATACAAGTTGAAATGTAGACTTAATCATATTTCATGCACATATAGCAAACAAGAAATAGCACAATCATATTTCAAGCATAATAGTTTATTCATATTTCATGCACATATAGGAAACAAGAAGCATAATCATATTTCATGCAAACATAGCAATATATAGCATTTCATGGTCACAAATATAGTATAATCATATTTCATGGACATAAATTCTTTAAAATGGACATAGCAAACATAGCAATAGCATTTCATTGAGCATTGGATGCCGAACCATGGACAACAATAACAAGAAATGTGACAAAATTTCTTAGTGGCATTTCATCGAGCACTTGAAGGGCGTTCCGGCCGCACTCACTTTGTGGAGAAGGTGGAAGACGGTGGCCCGCGCTCCCTGCTGGTCTGGTGGTGTCGGTGAAGATGGCGACGGCGGCGGTGCTCGGTGGTGCGGCTTCCTTGCGGCCGAAGGTGCTCCGGTGGCGCAAAGCATCTTTGCGGCCGCGGTGTGCTCCGGTGGGCGGGCGGTCGCGTCGAAGCGCGCGACGCGCGCGGTGAGGACGGTGGTGCGGAGCGCGGAGGTCCCGGGAGGCCAAGGCGGCGGTGCGGTGCGCGCGCAGCGCCCCGGGAGCGGCGGGTGAGCAAAGGCGCGACGGCGAGCGGTGGCGGCGGAGTGCATCGGCGGGGTTTCTCTCGGCGTCGAGCAAGGCCAGTCAGTGTTTGAATGGGCGGAACGCGAACGGTTGCATTTTTATACCCAGGCACCTTCACTACCGGTGCCCAAATACAACCGGCACTGATGACCACCTTCAGTGCCAGTTCCAAATAGCATCGACACTGATGGCACCCTTCACTGCCGGTGCCCAACTACATCCGCCACTGATAGCTCTATAGAATAAAAATGTTAACTTATTGTTCTAAATCAAAAGTCACATGGTAGTCCAGCGGTTAGAGCGTGGGGCTTTGGCCTTGGAGGTCCCTGGTTCGAAACCCACGCCCTCTAAATTTAAAAAAATTTTAAAAAATTTAACTAAACAGTAACAGTTCAATTAAATTTAATTATGCACTTTATCTGAAAATTTCTACATAGCGCCATGGTTAGAGCACATCACTCTAGGTCTGTTGGGCCGGGTTCAAAACCCTATAGGTACACATTTTTTATTTTATTTTATTAATTTCTATTGTTCTAGTTTAATTTAAGATTATATTTTTCTATTTAATATTTCCTGTCTATTAAATATGAATTAATTACTGCCTTACTAATTTAGATAAAAAATTTCATAATTACTTTTTATTTGATACAACCTACGATCAAAATTCAAATTTAAAAATTTAAAATGTAAAAAAAACTAGTCATATTGATATATGGTCACAGTAAGTGGATAGAGCTTGATTTTAAACAAATTTAGGAAAAAAAGATCATCTCATTTGGAGTTAGGATGAGAGAAAAAACTAGTTAAAAATCTCATCAATCACATTAAAATCAGAAATCAGACCTAGCCACCCATGAACTAGTGATGAACATGCTGATTTCTGATTTTTAATGTGATTGATGAGATTTGTAACCAGTTTTTCTTCCTCATCCTAACTCCAAATGAGATGATCTTTTTTTCTAAATTTGTCTAAAATCAAGCTCTATCCACCTGCTGTGACCATATATCAATGTGACTAATTTTTTACATTTCAAATTTTTAAATTTGAATTTTAGAGAGGTTTCACTATATTTTCTCGCATGCTATAGTGTCTCAAATCAAAAAAAATTTGAACAGCAAATTTGGTGGACTCATCATTACCTACAACTTTTATTAAAGCCTTTTTACCATTTGATAAATTTTTTACACACTACGTGTGAAAAATGTTGAAACACTTCAAAATTCAAATCTCCAACCCAATTTGAGCCATGTAAATTTTCTCAAATAAAAAAATTTTAAACTGCAAAGTTGGTGCACTCATGATTATGTACAACTTTTATTTAGGTCATTTCTCCATTTGAGAAAGTTAGAGTACACCTGGTTCACAAATCTAGTTTTTACATTTCAAATTTTTAAATTTAAATTTTGGAGAGGTTCCACTACATTTTCTGCATGCTATAGTGTCTCAAACCAAAAAATTTTTGAACAGCAAACTTGGTGGACTCATCAATACCTACAACTTTTATTAAAGTATTTTCACCATTTGACAAATTTTTTATGCACTATGTGTTGCATTTTTTATTTTTGCGGTTGGACTCTTATCATCGGGCGGTTTTATTATAACACCGGCGGTGAATATCATTTTCTTTGCCGGTTTGTAGCCAAAACCGTCACCGATCAATACACACATATATATATAACCAGTCCCATATTACTTTCACTCTCGCTGCCGCCTCTCACTCTCACTCTCACTCTCACTCTTGTTTCTCTAAGTGTTTCAACTATGGCTCCCGTGATATCTTTGGTATGGCTTCTTTCATATTATTATTATTATGTTTATATGTCTATTAATATGCATTTTGAAATATTTTGATTTATTTTACTTTTTTTTGCTCGAATACGCAAAAGGTTTGCGTATCTTTGTATTTAAGAAAGAAGTTTGTTTTTTACATTCGAGGCGCCCATCCGGGTGAGGGGAGGTTTACAAGTTGGAAATATGTTCTTTATAGCCGACTACTCCCATATGAGACTACCAAGATTGCAAGTCCCGGCCTCGATCCATTGGTCGGCGGTGTGCTTGATGATTTGACAGTATGTGGTTTAATGGGCTTTGTGTCCGGAAGAGGCGGGCGTTTCATTCTTTCCACAACTCCCAAGCGATGAGGGCGAACAGGGTGTCGGCGCCTTTTTGCTTATCGCCATGCCATCTCGATCTCCATGCTTCTAGGGATGAACAATGGACCTCCCCCGCTAAAGCAACCTGGTTTCCACCCTGGCGATAAGTGGTTCGCTCCGGATATGGACGTTCCACAACACCCTTATCCGGCTATTGTAAGAAATATTTTCTCATAACAAATATTTGGTAATATGTACATATATATAGTACTCAGTATATATATATCACCTATATTGCAGACTATATCTCCTATACAGTGGCTGCAATCAACACTTACCTTTTTTATGGCGTCGGAGATAGTTGAGGACATGACCATTGATGCACGTGGTCGGTTGTGGACATGTGAACTGAGCTTTTCCATCCCTACAAGGCCTCCATCAGGGTATCAACAACAAATTGTGCGGAGGGAACGAGAGATGCCTTCACGCTTAAGTGCCGAGTCAATGCCGTGTTGCACCGTTTGCACGCACTGGAGCACATTGGCTATCGCATTCCTGATTACTCGTCCTTCAAGATACAGGCTTGGCATACGGGTAATCAGGACGTGGTGGAATTTGCTTAAATCATGGCGACCTACAACTAGATGGATGTGGTATAATCATTTTTTTATCTCTGTATTTTTAATATTAGTCACTTTATAAGCTATCTCTAATTTTCACTGTAGATTCTTCTCCATGATTATACATATGCTGCATGTACCTTGTCAGCCACTCTAGATCAAGCTATTGAGCAGCCTGGTTATTCCTGGAGCTATGATGTACACTTTGGCTAGATCACTACACAAGGATGCCAGTACGGCATAATAATTACTGAGGGGGTGGCCGCCAATAGTCGTATAGTAGGTTATATCTATGGTCGACCGTGTGTTCGTGTTTGTGAGGCACGAAAGAGTGCACTAATACGAGCATTGGCCTTCGTTGATAGAGAATGTGGTTACACCATTCGTGATATACACTACCATGAATAGATACAGACTGTGCCGCCCCCAAATTAGGTTAGGGAGGTTAATTTTTACTTTGGTTTGTATCACTTATATGTATATTTATGTGTTAGACTATGTAAGCTTGTCTCAGCCGTTTCATACTGTTCCACATTACGTGTGTGAGAGAGAATACAAATTACGTATTTAAAAAATACAAATTAAAATGCACACATATACAAATTACATTTATTTCAAGAATACAAATTACATTTATTTCAAAAATACAAAAACCTTGTTTCTCTACAAGGTCAAAGTTACGATCGAAGTGTACTAACACATAAAAAGATAATCATCTCAGAAACATTCTTCTAGCACCCAAGTCGGGTCGAAGAGGATGCAAAGAATGTCGGAGATGGTAGTAGAGCTACACCTTTGGAGGTAGCTGTGATGAGCCCATGCCCGGGCCGCAAGCAGTCCCACAAAGCACATGCATGGATGCATCGACCTAATACGAAGTAAATGTAACAACTATATGTTACAGAAACTTCGCACCAAGCACCTCCAAGCTTCGGTGTCGCTCTATCTTCAGAAATATTCTTCTAGTACCACTTGTGTGTCATCCTAAACTACACATGTTGATATCTGTATGTCGAGAGCTTTCTCCCAAAGAGAGAACATAGAGCCAGCCTAAACCTCTAGTGTTCTACCAAAGAGAGAACATAGAGCCAGCCTAAACCTCTAGTGTATATGACAACACACACATACAGAGGAGCGAGGAGTGAACGAAAGGAAGCACTTGCTTGGAGACTGCCTGCTGGTTGCCATTATATAGCCGCATGCCAAGTTACGACCATACATGATAGCTGGGAGCCACATGATAGCTAGGAGGTGCGCATTTTTAAGTTTTTGGATGGATGTGGACTTGGTGTTGGCTCTAAGTTAGAAACCGCATTGAAGCTCTCATCATCGTGTCGGTATTGTTAAAAAAACCAACACTAAAGCTCTCATCAATGGCGGTTTTATTAGAAAACCGGCACTGATGAGCCTGCTCTGTTTCAAAAGGCTGCGGCATTGGCATTGTGCATTGAATTTACGACACAGCTTTCTTCAGAGCAAAAGCTACCGCAATTCAATGAGCCACAATTCTTAAAATTAAAAATAATTTAAATATATTAATTGACACTACAATATGAGTTGCAAATATTTTTGACACAATTATTGGCATACAATAAAATTCTTGAGGCAACCTAAATATATGATTACATAATCATTAAGATTAATTATATAATTTAAAAAAGTCTTCTTAAGGTGCAGGAACAATGATGGACTCATCATGATCACAACGGACATAAGCCGGTTGATCACTCTCTTCAAGGATAGCTAGGTTTACGCTCGATCCAAAGGGAGCCATTTTCTAGTAACCCTTGTAGTCTTCTTTGTCTGTGACTCCTTCAACACCGACAATCTTCCTTTTCCCTTGTAGAACTACTTTAAGTCTTCCTTTTGTCTCATTGTCCCTTGAATAAAAGATCTGCGTAACATCTTTTGCAAGGATGAATGGATCGTCTTTATATGCGGTCTTGTTTAGATCAATGGTTGTGAATCCATCTTTGTCAATGTTCATGTCCTCAAGGCGGGCCCACTTACAACGAAACAGAGCAACCTTTAATTGTTGTCCGTAGTCTAACTCCCATATTTCCTCTATGGAACCATAGTATGTCGCTTCCACATTGCCGTTTTCATCATGGGCATCGAAGCGAACACCACTATTTTGGAAGGTGCTCTTTCCATCTTGTTTTGTAGTGTAAAATGTATATCCACTGATTTCATACCCTTCATACTTAAGAAATGTAGATGAAGCTCCCTTGGCTAGTAGATCCAGTTGAGAATTCAATTTTATTCCAATCAAACGACACCGTAACCAGTCGACAAACTCCTCCTTATGTTTTTTTTCATGCCAAGCTTATGATCTATTGATGTATAAAGTTTGAAGCAACTGTCGGTGCTCTGCAATGTATGACATTACACCCGTGGCTTGTTGGAGAATAGCGAACTGTGCCTGTCTAAAAGAAACAGTGTCACGTACTGTGAAGGATTTCTCACCGATAGTTCCTTTGCCCCCTAGTCTTCCCTCGTGACGAGATATTGGAACTCCGACATGATTGATGTCCAAATAATATGTGCAAAACTCAATTGCCTCCTCCGTTGTTCATCCTTCAACCATACTCCCTTACGGTCTAAATGTTCGAACATACCTTCTAAAAACTTTCATCAACCTTTCAAAAGGGAACATCGATGCAGGTACATTGGGCCAAGGGCTCGAATTTGGTCAACAAGATGAACAAGTAGATGCATGGACATATCAAAGTAGGGTAGGCGGAAATGCATCTCTAAACGACATAGTGTCTCCACAATGTCCAGTGCTGCATACTGGTTCAAATTTTAGACATATCAATAACCTTTTTCGAGATTGCATTGAAAAATGAGCACAACTTTATGATTGGGACGCGAACCTTGTCAGGTAGGATACCACGTAGGGCTACTGGGAGTAACTGAGTCATAATGAGATGACAGTCATGGGCCTTCATACAACCATAGTTAAATTTTAACTCTCTCATATTCACTAGCCTCTTCGGGTTCGCACAGTACCCTGTCGGGACTTTTAGTTCATTGAAGAATGAAAGGAGCACCTCTTTTTTTTGTTGTTTTCAGTGTCCATGATGCCACCGGAAGTTTTATTTGGCCATCCTCAAGAGTGACTGGATGCAGCTCCTTCCACAGCCCCAAGTGTTGCATATCTAGACGTGTTGCGAGTGAATCTTTTGCTGTGCCTCCTGTGTTCATTAAGGTGTTGAGCGTGTTGCCGCACACATTTTTAGTAATGTGCATTGGATCAAGGCAATGACGTACACTTAATAGCGGCCAATAAGGTAGTTTCCAGAAAATTGACTTTTTCTTCCATATAGACTCGGCAGGTGCCTGAACTGCCCCCTCACCCTTCCCATGGACAACATTCAGTTTGCTAACTTCTCATAGTATCTGTTTTCCATTTCGATAATATGGAGGTCCACGTCTTTCAATTGTCCCATCAAAGTCTTTTCTGTTTCTATGGAAAGGGTGATCCTCAGGTAGGAACATACGGTGACCCATATAAGCCATCTTCTTGTTCTCTGGTAGATGTACCACATGGGTAGAGTCCAAGCACTCTACGCATCCAGTATATCCTTTTGTCTTCTCTCCAGATAAGCTAACTCGCCCTGGCAGGTCTGTGATTGTAGCGATTAGTACTACCTTGATTGTGACATGTTCCTTTTTATACTCGTCCCAAACATCCTTTACCCCTATATGCCACAACTCCAATAGTTCATCAATTACTGGTTCTAGAAAAACGTCGATGTCATTCCCCAGTTGTTTCAGCCCTTGGATCAGTAGTGGAATCTGGATGTATGACCTCTTCATACAGCGCCAAGGTGGAAGGTTGTATATACAAAGCGCGCCGGCCGCCAAGTGCTATGATTGCTTCTAACCTGGTCGAAAGGATTCATCCCATCTGTGCTCAAACCCACCCAAAGGTGCCGTACCTCACCACCAATGTTCTTATAGCATATAGTATTAATAGTCCTCCAGTCTACCCCATCGGCTGGGTGCCTCAGCATTGTATCTTTCTTTCGCTCTTCACCGTGCCAGCGTAACAACTTGGCTGACTTTGCATTTGCAAATAGCCTATGCACCCGTAGAGCTATAGGAAAATACCAGACTACCTTTATAGGCCCTCCTTTTGTCTTGCTACCATCGTTGGACGGCCCTTACTTGTACGTAGGAGCTTTACACCTATGGCACGCATCCAAGTCTTTGTATTTATCTCCACGGTATAGTATGCAATCATTGGAACACGCATGAATTTTTTCAACCTCAAGACCGATTGGGCAGATCATTTGCTTACATAGGTATGTCTTTTCTGGAAGCTCATTTTATGGTGGTAGCAGTTTCCTTACTATTCCTAGCAAGTGGTCGAAGCCTTTATCGCTCAATCCATTTAAAGATTTGAACTCTAATAGCATGATGTTGGCTTCTAGTTTGCTCAGCCCACAACCTGGATACAATGGTGTCTTGCCATCTTTTCTCATTTTCTCTAGTTTTTTCAACTGTTTGTCGCTAAGAAATCCACTCTCTACATCATGTAGCAACTGCGAAATGCCATCATTATGCTTAATGTCGTCAGCTAATGTATTCCTCAATATATCATTAATGGCGGTAGCCTCGGGACACGTGTTGACACCGGAATCATCGTTAGTAGCATTCTCGTGGACGGCTATGTCAGGCATGGCCACATCATTATTGTAATTTTCTTGTGGAACATTGTCACCAACTTCACCATGCATACTCTATATCGTGTAGTCTCTCATGAACCCCCTTGTAATCAAATGTGTTCGTATAGACTCTAACCTACTTCATTTTCTAACATTTCCATAATCTTTGCATAGACAGAATACAGGTTGCCCCTCACGAACATTAGCTTTGGCTACTTGGAGGAAGTTGGAGACACCAATCAAGTACCATGGGTCCGTTCAGGACACACCGTACATCCACTCTCGGTCCATCTCTGCATTGATAATATTAAGACACATCATGACATGCAAAAATGATAGAGACACACAAATATATTAAATTTTATAGCTAAACAATATAGTTGTTCGCTGATACATGAATTATAAGAAAATATAAAATTAGAGACAATAATATTAAAATTAAAGATTATTCCATAAACACTAATTTCACACCAAATATTAATCAATATTAAAGATAATATATAAATAATTTGTTGACATAGATTACGGTAGAATAATCATAAAAAATTATTTTTATAAACAAAAATGACACTATCTTCAAAAAGTTAGGTACATAACCATTAAAATAATTTATCTATACACAATGTCTTGCTAGATGACGTGTAAATAGTGGAGACTCCATCATGGATAACAATTTAAGTCCAAATTAAACATTGTTTTGGTAGGTGACAAAATGATTAATTTGTTCCTCATAATTCTAAAAGAATATACTCTCAACTTCTAACTAGCTACAACTACTTATAGCATGGTTCATTTGCTCATCATATTGTAAATTAATCTACTCTCGAATGCTAACTAGCACTAACCAATTAATGTATCACATACTAATTAATATCAATCTTGAGCACCATGCATGTATACCTAAGAATTTATATAGGTTGGTAGACACTAACCTTTTATACAGTAGATTATCCACAATTTGATTTGAAGCCTTCTTCAAAATCTAATTTCAAGCTCCCTACAAGAGAAAGAACAAAATAAAGATCATATCAAATAAATTAGCTATAATTAATGGTCAAAATCAAAGTATTAGATGTTGGTTACTAACCTTAGTGCAAATAAATCAACCACTTAGCCAAATTTTAAAAGAAACCAAGCTTTCATTTATGGTGAACAGTAGCCGCAACAATGAAGAGAGAGGCCCACACGCGCGGCTTGATATGTTCAGAATGGCAGAGTGGAGGAAGAAGAGGACGGCTGCCACTTTTTTGTGGTGTCAGTATATCACTGGCGGTTTTGAGCTAGAACCGCCATTGAAATGGTATGTTCAATGTCGGTTCTTGTCTAGAACCGGCAGTGATGTACTCTATGCTCATCGATCTTTGGTTCCACATGCCAACCCAATGATAGGGACCTTTAGGGACATGTCATGGCCTAGCCTTGATTTGAGTTTTAAAGCGCATAACCAACCGGCACCGATGAGTTATCAATGCCGGTTTTGCGTAACCGGCAAAGACAAAAGGTGCCGGGTATCGATAACCAAATCTGTAGTAGTGTTCCCCATATTTGAACTCTTCTTCTTTCCCTGGCCGAGCCCGAGCTTCACTCTTTTGTTGTGTTCTTCATTTGTTCTTGCTTGTTCTTGCTCTCATCTCGGCTATTGATTTATTTCATTATTTCTACGCCGTCATTGACTTGTTAAGAGGTCACTAGCTTCATCTTCTTAATATTTAGCAGCGGCATATGTCATTTCCTAGTGTTATATATGTTGTTTTTTATTTTATGAATTCTACGCTATTTTAAACTCTAATCACTTGAACGTTTGAATATTTGAATGATAGCAACTACAATTAGTACCCTAAAAATTAACTTTTCATTACTATTATGTCTACCACATTTAATGGTTTAGTTAGAGAAATAGTGATATTAGGTTTTTTATTTTAATTAGTTTAAAAAAAATTAGAAACTTATAATACTTTAATTTGCAATTTGTGACCGGGTTAATTTGTTAATTATAACTAGTATGCATACCACATTTCATGATTAGTTAGAAAAATAGAGAACTTTTGTGTTTTTTTTAAATTTTGCTTGTTTAGAAAAATTAGAAATAGAGAATTTTAGGTTATTTATTACTTTAATTTCTGTATAAAAAATTAAAAACTTATAATACTTTAATTTGCAATTTATGACCGGGTTAATTAGTGTCGGGGGCCAAACAACCGGCCTGTTGGGCTCCCAGCCAAATAAAATTAGGCAAATCATTAACGGCCCGTGACCGACCTACGAAAGCCGGACTAGGCGGGCCGGCGCTCCAACGGCCCACTGGAAGGCTGTGGTGGAAGCCCACGGATGCACTACGCCATGCGCGGGGGCTTGGCCCCCTGGGACGAGCGGCTCGTGCGACCCCCGCGGGGCTGAAGAACTCCTGGGGTCGTGGTCCGGGAGAACGCGGCTCGCACGACCTCTCGTTGGCGTCTTCGCGAAGAAGCCGCCCGAGGCTTGCGCTCCACGCTTGGGCCACGACCTCGCTGCTACGCGACCAGTCAAACCGTACCCTCCCCGTCTGCGCCCTGCGCAGGGCATGGAAAAGGAGCATCTTGACCACACTGTGCGGCAGTGTAGGGCATGGAAGCGGATGCCAGTGGCACTGTGGGTCAGAGCAGAGCGCGATTCGACTCCTTGACCGCACTGTTAGTCAGAGGCAGGGCGTGGATCAACGTCTAATCACCCTCCCGGTTGACAGTCCGGACGGCCCATCCATCACGACCCACTCCCGAACCGTACGACGTCATTAACTCCGGGATAATACTCCAAACGCTCTAATCAACTGTTCAGCCTCTCTGTCCAAGGTTAAGGCATGGGCAGACACTCCGGCGATGCGACCTCACCGGCGATCAACGCGTGCGACACAAGGAAGAAGAACGCCCCGACCCCAGGAAGGCAGACGAGCCACTCCACCATTGTCCTTTTTTCTTTTTCTGCACGGCACGCCCATACTTCCTTCATTTAAGGCCGTTCCCTCCCTTCATCTATAAAAGAGAGGGCGAGCCAATTCACAAGACAGGTCAGAACTAATAGCGAAAACACATCACTCACACACGCCATGATATTGGCACCTCGCTCAATCAGAGACTTGGGAGCCCCTCCCTCTCTCGAACCGGTTGTAACCCCTACTACGAACCGCCGCTAAGTAACACGATCCTTTCGAAGGGCCTCACGGAACCAAGATAGGTCCTCTTACGAACCATCCAGGGCATAAACGCCATCTATAAATTTACTAATTAGTGCTTTCATGAAACACCGACAATTAGTTAACTATAACTAGTATGCATAACCATTTCATGATTAGTTAGAAAAAAAATAGAGAACTTTTGTTTTTTTTTTAATTTTGCTTGTTTAAAAAAAATTAGAAATAGAGAATTTTAGGTTATTTGTTACTTTAATTTCTGTATAAAAAATTAGAAACTTATAATACTTTAATTTGCAATTTGTGACCAGGTTAATTAGTTAATTATAACTAGTATGCATACCACATTTCATGATTAGTTAGAAAAATAGAGAACTTTTATGTTTTTTTTAATTTTGCTTGTTTAGAAAAATTAGAAATAGAGAATTTTAGGTTATTTGTTACTTTAATTTTTGTATAAAAAATTAGAAACTTATAATACTTTAATTTACAATGCAGACAATGACACGTCATTGGATGTACAATCTTGATCATTTGCTCCAAAGAATTCATTGATGGTGTGCATTATTTCTTAAGAGTGGCCGAGGAAAACAAGCGGGAATGATTCATATGTTGTCCATGTGCCTTGTGTCAGAATTTGAAGGAATATTCTAGCTTTAGAAGTATTCACTCATATTTGTTGAAGTCGGGTTTCATGCAAAACTATATTTGTTGAACCAAGCATGGAGAAACCGGGATAATGATGGAAGAAGGTGAAGAAGAACAATTGGAGCCCGACGACATTATTGCTCAATACGGTGACTTCGATGATACAAAGAATGGGAGAAGTTTGAAGAAGAGGCGGTGTAGAAAGCATACCGCTGAAGATGATGCTCTTGGTGATGTCATTCGTGATGCAATGTAAAGATTACGAAAGTGAAAAAGAGAAGGCAAAGTTTGACCGTATGTTAGAAGATCACAAGAAATTACTATACCCATTCGACCAAGATAGGCAAAAAAAATTGGGTACAACACTGGAGTTGTTAAAATGGAAGGCACAGAATGGTGTATCCGATAAGGCATTTGGACAATTATCGAAGATCCAAAAAAGATGCTTACAAAGCCTAACGAATTGCCCACTACTACCTATGAAGCAAACCAGGTTGTCTGCCCTTTGGGATTAGAAATCTAGAAGATACATGCATGTCCTAACGACTGCATCTTGTACCGTGGCAAGGAGTACGAGAATTTGGATGAATGCCCCATATGTAAAGCATCACGATATAAGATCAGGCGAGATGACCCTGGCGATGTTGAGGGGGAAGAACGTTCCAGGAAGAAAATTCCTGCCAAGGTTATATGGTATGCTCCTATAATACCACGCCTGAAACGTCTTTTTAGAAACAAGAACCATACAAAGTTGTTGCGGTGGCACAAAGAAGACCGTAAGGTTGACAACATGTTGAGACACCCTGCTGATGGGTCCCAGTGGAGAGCAATTGATAGGGAATTTCTGGAGTTTGCAAAAGACGCAAGAAACTTAAGGTTTGCCTTAAGTACGGATGGTATGAATCCTTACGGAGAGCAGAGCAGTAGTCATAGCACTTGGCCTGTTACTCTATGTATCTACAACCTTCCTCCACGGTTATGCATGAAGCGGAAGTTTATTATGATGCCAGTCCTCATCCAAGGACCAAAGCAACCCGGCAACGACATCGATGTCTATCTGAGGCCATTAGTTGAGGAACTCCTACTTTTATGGAGCCAAATAGGTGTCCGTGTGTGGGATGAGTACAAACAGGAACACTTCGACCTGAAAGCATTGTTGTTCGTGACAATCAATGATTGGCCAGCACTATATAATCTTTCAGGTCAGACAAACAAGGGATATAATGCATGCACACACTATTTTGATGACCTTGACAGTATACATTTGAAAAAATGTAGAAAGGTCTTGTACCTTGGGTATCATCAATTTCTTTCTATGAATCACCCAGTTAGAAAGAAAGGTAAGCGTTTTAAAGGTAAGCCAGACCACCGGTGCAAACCTCGCAACAGAACTGGGAAAGATGTATTTGAGATGGTCAAAGATGTGAAAGTAGTCTTTGGTAAGGGACAGGGCAGCGAACCTGTTCCGAAAGACGCAGCGGGTCACGCACCCATGTGGAAGAAAAAGTCAATATTTTGGGAGCTACCATATTGGCAAATCCTAGAGGTCCGCAACGCGATCGACGTCATGCACCTAACAAAAAATGTTTGTGTCAACCTTTTAGGATTCATGGGAGTGTATGGGAAGTCTAAAGATTCACTTGAAGCACGACAGGACTTACAGCGCATGAAAGAACGAGACAATCTTCATCCAGAGAAGACAGATGATGGACGTCATTACTTAAGACATGCTAGCTACACTCTGAGCAATGAAGAGAAAGAAATCATGTTTGAATACTTAAGCAGTATCAAGGTCCCATCTGGTTTCTCCTCCAATATAAAGGGTATAATTAATGTGCAAGAGAAGAGATGAAGTCGTATGACTGCCACGTGCTTATGACGCAATTGCTTCCTGTTGCTTTAAGAGGAATTCTACCTCCACATGTACGTCTGGCCACCATGAAGCTATGTGCATTTCTCAACGCAATTTCCCAGAAGGCAATCAATTCACTGAAACTAGCTACTCTACAGAATGATGTGGTTTAATGTCTTGTCAGCTTTGAGTTAGTGTTCCCTCCATCCTTCTTTGATATCATGACACACCTCCTAGTTCATCTGGTCAAGAAGATCAATATTCTTAGTCCTATGTTCCTACATAATATGTTCCCCTTTGAGAGGTTCATGGGAGTCCTGAAGAAATATGTTCATCAGCGTGCTTGGCCAGAAGGAAGCATCGCAAAGGGCTACGAGACAGAGGAGGTCATTGAGTTCTGTGTTGACTTTATTCCTGAACTTGATCCAATTGGTGTTCCTGAATCGTGATATGAGGAGCGACTGACTGGAAAGGGAACACTAGGGAAGAAAACATATATCGGTACGGGGGATAATTATTTCAATAAAGCGCACTACACTGTTCTTCAAAACTCCTCTGTGGTGGAGCCGTATGTCAATACACACAAGGACTTTCTACGATCCCAGTATCCAGGGAAGAATGAAGCTTGAATTATGCATCAGCATATGGATACTTTCAGCGATTGGTTACAAAAAGAATGTCAGGGTAATGACCAGATTGATGAGCAACTGTATTTGCTGGCCACACAATCAAAGGCGTGGCTGCCCACCGCCGAAGAAGAAAGCCTCAGAAAAGAAACAAACTATTATTCCTCAGAAGCTGTCCTATGAGAAGACTGCCGTAGAACTAGATGCTTCAGTAAAGTCAGATGTGGACAGTTTCTTCAAGAAACTAAAGGCTGAAAGAGAATCAAAGCGAAACCCTGAGAAGCCATACCTCTTACTACGGCCAGAAGATCTACGGCAAAGGGTTGAGGCTCAACAGAAAAAGAGGCGTGAGGCTCATAAAGAATCATCATCACTATCAGATTATGATCACACTCTTAGCAAATCTATAGAAGAAGACAAGAAGAAAGAGAAAAGAGCACGAAAGGGTGTCGCATAGCTCGGGGAATAATCAAAGCAATCAGTGCCCCGCTAGTAATTGGGAATGAATATGGTTCAAACATTGACGTGCTAGACCAGATACCTGCAGATTTAAGTTATGATCAACTTGATAAATTTTTTGCGGAAACTGGTCTTAGCTTGGCCCAAATGCTCAGTGGGGCACCAATTAAAAGTGCTCTAGAAATTGATCATTGGCAGAAGGAATATGCATATGCCAAGAGTCTATACAACCTTGCGGCCCTCAGCAAACTTGGTACGCATATGTACTTGCTAAACCAGTGGTACATCGCAGCGTGTGGCAGAAAAGCGGATGACTATATTTACGTTCGAATTAGAGACTATCATTACTTCTGTGGTGATGATATTATTTATGTTTAATTTAATGAGTTACACCAATTATGCCACATGGACGCTCTGGATAAATCTCTAGTCAGTTGCTTCTGTCTGTAAGTGATTCTTTCTTTTAATAATGTCACTATAACATATCATGTATATGTATAACTAATTACTGAAACCCGCTATACATATGCAGAGACATGATGAGGGACCTCAGAGTTAGAAACGACAAGGAGATTGGTTTTGTTGATCCATATATCATATTTAAAGACCCAAAGACACCCTATGTTTTATGGAGAATTCAAACGGAGAGAAATCTATGGAGGTTCTTGGTCAACCAAAAGGACAAAAGATATATACTCTTTCCCTATAACTTTAAGTGAGTGTTGTTATTGTGTATACATTCTATTTAACTAATTAATCAAATCAGTATGAAGATATATAAATATGTTGACTATACACAAATGCAGCTTTTATTGGATACTGATTGTGATTGATCTCTGGCAAAATCATTTGGTAATCTATGACTCATTGAGAAAACCACAGGAAGATTACCAAGATATGATAGATATTATCCAAGGGTAACTTTGATCTCTAAATATTAATTTCTGCTCTTTAACTCGGTAATAATTAATTAATAATGATCGTTTTATTGCTAGAGTTTGGGCTTGGTTCGTGCATAAAGACCGTCCGGATTTGAAGGCACCACTTTCGAATCCTATCCTACTTCAGTGGGTTCTACGGCAGCCACCGGGCAACAATTTGTGTGGCTACTATGTTTGCAAGTTTCTGACGGTCTATGTCAAAAGAGCTAATCTAGAGCACCTAAAAGTATGTAGCATGTATATATAATAAGTCCATTTCATTTATTTGTTGTTGTTTCGTAAATATTATGTAAATTAATACTTTTTCTTTAATGTCTATTAAAGGAGATGTGGTTGAAGGAACAAGTGTTGGATAAGGTCCGCCTAAAAGGAATTTAGGAGACAATCGCAGGATTTCTTAACGACCATGTCCTCGCAAGCCCGGCGCCGAAAAGTGCTACTTCAACCCCGACGAACCAATGAAACCAAACCAAGATAAACATTTGTACGATATTTGAGTAGCGGAGAACAATTGTGTTGTAAATACTTTAACTGTGATGCATGTGTGTAAATATTATATTATGGACCTATACATATGTATAATATATATAGTGTTTTATAGTATATTTATATATAATGCTCTAAATTATATAAATTATAGGTGCGTATACATAAACTAGCAAAGCGAACAATATGTATTCAGAAATAATAATGTAATTGTAAACCTTAAATGAAAAATTAAAAAGAAAAGAAAAGTAAAAAAAAAAACACTTTTAGCCCCCCGGTTGGTACTAAAAGTGGAGGCCAGTGGCACACCGGGCGCACCTTTTAGTCCGGGTTGGTGTTACCAACCGGGACTAAAGGTGGACCTTTAGTCCCGGGCACCGGAGCCGGGACTAAAGGGGGGGACATTTAGTCGAATCCTTAGTCCCGGCTCCGGAGCCGGGACTAAAGGCACTTACGGCCGGGGGCTAAAGCCCCTGTCCCTGCAGTAGTGTTTGTCTTTGATATTCTCTCTGGGAACCTTTTTTACTACATTTTCTTTTTGTTTCAGTGCCTAGAAGAATGCAACCCGAAGATCTCTTATCTGGCTCTATTTCCCAAGGAGAAGTATTATTAAAAATTGCAACAGGTGATTCTTTATCCTATTTGACCTGAATTTTGTATTAAAAATCTTTAGCAGCTGAATAAGGAGTAGTAAAGCCATTAGTTTCGAACTATTACTAACAATTACTCTCTCCATCCTAAATTATAAGGTACTCTAAAAATTTTGGAGTCAAACTTTTTTAAGTTTAACTAAATTTATATAATAAACTAATAACATTTATGTCACAAACTAAGTATTATTAGATTCTTTATTAGTTATATTTTCATCATATATTTATTTGATGTCATAAATCTTTGTATTTTTCTATACTTTTGATCAAACTTAAAAAATTGACTCTCTAAGATTCTTAGAATGCCTTATAATTTGGAATAGAAGGAGTACTTGCATTTAGGCATCTCCATTCATCAGAATCTACGATTTCTAATATAGTTCCTGACTATCCAAGACGGATACGTGGATACGATATATTTTTCTAGAATCCCGATACATGGATACGTATCAGTATTTTTCAATATTTTAATAAATAAATAAACATAAGGCATATTAGAATTAATTTCTAGAAGCCATAGCAGCAAACAGGAGCATCGAAATTCCCTAAAATACTGGTGTTTTATACTTTTCCAGTTTTCCAATCAGTGAAAAGAAAGTCAAGCATCTCCATACACTAATTTTCCCAACTAATAAAGATAATAAATCACACATAAAAACATAGAAGTAATGTAGGGGCCCTAGTGTAAATAAAGTACTAGCACAGTGGCACTCTATCCAGCACGGATATGAAGGTATCGGAAGGATATAAATACGTGGATATGACATTTTTCTAGAATCCCTCATATCTAGATATGTTTTAGTATTTTTTAATATTTTAATAAATAAATAAACATACGGCATATTAGAATTCTGGAAGCCATATAGCAGCAGGGGCGGATGTAGTGTTGGTGCATGGGGTACAGCTGTACCCCCAAAAATTTTGTACAAATACTAAGTATATATTGGCTATAATACACTATATTTAGAACACCTTATCAAATAGCATTCTCTACAGGGAAAAGTGCTCATTCGAGAGGGAAAAAACAGGCTTACAATTCCATACTAGCACGCTTTCTTCTAATAAAGTATAGGAGACCGTAGTAAATAAGTACATAAGTACAACATAAAATTAATAAAGAAATGAGTTTGGAAATGTAAATTTGTAAAGTTGATTATTATTTTTTCTTATATGATCAAAATCTTGAATCCGCCACTGTGACTACTTATCATTAGAGAATTACATCAATTAGGTCCGTACTCCCATCATCGAAATCCTAGATCCGCCACTGTATAGCAGCAAAAAAGGAGCATTGAAATTCCCTGAAATATTGGCGTTTTATTCTTTTCCTATTTTCCAATCAGCATCTCCGTTCACTAATTTCCCAACTATTAAAGATAATACATCACACATAAAAACATAGAAGTAATGTAGGAGCCCTGGTGTAAATAAAGTACTAGCACATGGGCACTTCCTGAAACCCTGTGTGATAAATAAAGCGTTTGAAGTAAGTGAAGTTGTTCAAACACTACAAAAAAACCTTTTAAATTATGTACTGCCATAAAAGGCACACACAAAGAAACAAGAGAACTACATTAATATGATTCTACCTGAAACCACGGCAGCTTCCCTCGAGGAAATCATTCTAAATCTCATCCCTGTGTAGTAGCTTTCGATTGACTCATAATATCGATTACATGACACAGCAAATTGATCTGTACCGGTCCTAAAGGATTATTTGCCATTTTTACTTATACATCATGGAAATGGCAAGCTGCACTGCTGATAAGTAGTCACTATGATCTTACATTAGAACAAACACATGAAAGTGCATAATAACCCTTGTCCTGCGCATACATGCATAGTAGTGACTAGTGACTAATTAACTTCTGAGATGAATTGAATTGTTAGAGTTGTATTAGAAACTGCAAATTATTCCATCCATCCACAAAAGTATGTGATTTTCACTTTTCAAGGAGTCAAACAATTTAAAGTTTGACTAAAATTATATAAAAAGTATTAACATTATGATACAAGATAAGTATCATTAAATTAATTATAAATATAGAAATATATTTTTATAGTAAATTTGGTTAGATTGTAAATTTGATCAAAGTTAAACCAGTTTGAGTTATATAAATCTTATAGTTGCATTCGTTTGTGGACGGATGGAGGAACTTTTGGAACACGCTAGTCAATGTCCCGGTCAGGACTGGCAGATATTTGCCCATCCGTTGCACGTAGGACATTATTTAACTTTAGGGTTTTGAGGAATCAGTGGACTGGCTAGCGATCATCATGGGCAATCATGGTGGACAGCTATAGACAATGGACACCCGATGCAGGAGTATTGCGGCTAGGACCCAATTGGCTAGTTGCAGGATCAACCTTAACATCTTGGAGGCTTTACGGTAAGATGTAAAGGGACGTCGTGAGTACTGAAAGAAAATATATATGCACGAACGCTTAATGTAACAATAGAATGATCTTCAATGAGTTGTGTTATCTATTTTCAAAATCTAAGGTATGTCAATGCAGAAACTGATTTATGAAAATAGGATAACAAAAGAAGTGAAGCAGAGGTATACATGCATAGGTTTGTGTAAGACAGTGAACTTGGATCTTGCGGTTACTGCATGACTTACACTTTGAAGAATAATATGGCCTATTTAACAGGGATCGGAATGAGCGATAGGCCTCGCGCTCTCCCCTGGGGCGGCCGTTGAGGGCCGCCCCCCCGCCGCCACCCTCCCCCTCCCCCCTCCGGTGAGTTCCCCCTCCATCCCCTTTTGCCATGCCTCCGCCGCCCCCTCCGCAACCTTTTGCGGCTTTGGCTGCGGGGCAGCTCTTCTCGGAGTTCATCCGCAACAAGTTTGGCACTTCGGTTGCCCCTCAGTCCACGGCGACAAGTTCCTTCTCCCTCCTAGCCCCCTTTGGGAGATGCTGTTCCCGCCTGGACGATCCCTTCGTCGCTGATACTCTCTGCGGGCTCTTTGGGGATGCGGCTGCTAATTTCCAAGTCTGTTTGATCGAGGAAAAGAATCTTCCTTTTCTTGGTTTCCTGCAAGCAGGTGGCCTTCGAAATCTACAAGTTGAGTAAGCTTTCCTGCGTTGAATTTGAGATTAGCTTTCATCTCTTCAATGATTCTGGTTTGGCTGCTGCCCGGTCGTTCTCCAGCGGTAAGCCGCAGGCTCCCTGGATTGAGGTCAGAGGAAAGGCCTCGCTTGAGCAGAATGGGAAGAATCAATCTTCCAGTCAGTCTTCTGGTAGCTCTGCTTCGGTTCTTACTGGAGCCAACGCCGTTCCTATTAAATCATGGCGCCCTGTCTCAAAGTCACTCCCACACTCTTCTGTGTTTGATCGGCTTGTTTTTCCAAGAATCTCCGTGTTTGATCGTCTTCAGAAACAGCAACTGCATGATCATTCTGATAACTCAGCTCAGCATCAATCTATGGATGCGCAGAGGTTGCAGAGAATCCCCACCAACCGTACGGTCCAGCGGCCTCCTCTGGTTAATCAGACTTCTCAAAGTGTTCCTGCTGTCAGTCAACTTGGGAATGTTTCAGTTCATTTAGTTCGTCAGGACCCCTCTGCGCCTTGCCGGCAATCTTCTGAACTTAACTTGGATTTGAATTTGACACCCTCAGACTCTGTTTTGAACTTGGATTTGAATTTGGCCCCCTCGGGTTCTGTTGCGGAGAATTCACTTCAGATCATGCATGTTGACCCCGCCTTCTTGGCTACTGCGCGCTGCCGGCGGTGCCATTCCATGGAGCACTCAAGAGCTGCATGCCGCTCCCCTATTAAATGCAATTCTTACCTAAGGTGGGGCCATGTTGCAGCCTCTTGCCCTGAGAAATGGAAAAGGCTACAGTGCAGTGTGAATGGCAGAACGTTGGATAATTTCTCAAAAGATTTCGGCCCAGGCATTGATCACTCAATTTGGTTCAAGAAGGGCCGTATGACAGCGGGCCCCTCCTCGCCCCCGCGTTTACTTCATGAGTGCTGCAGGTGGCTCTTCGATCAACCTGGGTGACTCTGCGCATTCCTGCACTATACATTGGAGCACTCCGCCTCCTGCTACAGTACAGAGCAATCCAGAAGAAAACCCCACCTTGCGCCTGAACTCGACGCCTTGGCGATCGGCCGAACATCCTCCGGCGACGCCTCCAATGGCGTATGTGCGTGCTAATCCGGCTCCCTTCGTCCCCCGTGGGTTCAATCACCTGGACGTGGGGCCTTGGAAGCCAATGGAGCGAGTGGTGCTCATGCGACCCCGCGCCAAGAACCAGAACTTGGCGATTGTCACCATCGACCCGATGCCGGTGCATCAGGTAACTTTCCAGGCAATCAGAGACGTTGTCACACAGTTCACAGACATTCAGCCCACACACCTCGGCCAGGTTTTTGTTTGATTTAGGTATGCTTTTGATAGAGACCGTCTTATTGGGCATGGGGCTTACTTTGTTGAGGACACCACCATCACATTTGTGGAACATGACAAGGGTAGAAACTGGCGTGTGGTCAATTTCAATAGAGAGGTTGGCTCCTTCTGCTGGGATTTCCGCCGGATTTCAGGGAGGATGAATTTATCGCCAGTACCATCAGCACATTTGGAAGGATCATGTACTGGGTTGATGATGAAAGACATCTCTCTAGGCTTCTAGTACGTGCAAGAGCTATTGACTTTGAGTCCATCCCTCAGTTTCTTATCTTAACCCAGGGAGAAGGTTTCCAGGGAGAATCATGGACCGTGCAATGTGGTTCTGCAGGGAAATTTGGTTGGTGCTCTGCCGTAGGACGAAGACCGGAGCTCCTTTTGATTTCTTTGGCTTTGGCCAAATTGGGCCAGGTCCTGCTATTCAGCCTAATCACCCACATAATGCTCAGTTTGGACCCAATATTTTTCATAATGCTGCTGGTGGGTAGGCAGGTAATCAAAACAACCCCCAGAATGTTGCTGAGGCCGTTAATGCTGATGTTTGGGATGATTGGCCTGACAATATTCAGAATTTCCCCAATCTTGACCTGAATGTTGACCCTGTGAATCCTCAGCAGTTTGATCTTTATATCCAGCTTGACCCCCAAGAGATGGTTGTTGATCCTGTCTTTCCAGGGCCACAGGGTGTGCCTGCTGCTGCTTTGGCTCTCTTACAGGTCAATGAAGCCGAGGAGGACAATCATGTTGAACAGGCTGGTCATGGTGATGAACAGGAAAATATGATACCTGTGCATGTTCCCCCTGTGGTTGAAGTCAATATACCTGACTTTAATGAACCTAAAAACTTTCTTCCACTGGAAATTCAGGAAAATGATATTATGGCAGAGGAGGAGATCCAGTAGCAGTTAGATGATGAAGCAGCCCAAGGAATTGTTTTTGGGCCTCAGAATTTGCATGTGGGCTTTGTTCAAACTAACTTCTAGCCCAATTACTTTGTTCACAGTCATTCCTTTCTACTTGGCATTCTACCTGAGCCTCTGGATTGCTCAGCCTCATGGAAGAGTTTCTTTGCCCCTCAGCCTGGACTGGTCCAGTTCTCTGTTCCCAGCATCTAGGCTGATTTCTTCACTGCCCTCTTGATGTCACCCAATCATTTCTCGAAGGCCAAGGAGTTTTTGCAGTCCTCAGAGTTTATGGCTTGTTTTGATGGTGAGCAGAATGTCAGTTTCTCTTTTCCAAGCAGCTGTCCCAATGGGACCCTCTCACAGTGTAGGATTGCTCCCTTTTCTGACTCTGATGAAGCTAACTCAGCTAATGTAGAAGCTGTTGAGATCATTTCAGATGAAGCTCCCCCTATTAGCAGTGATGATGAAGGAAGGAAAAACAAATCCACCCCAGTAGCCAAAAAATCCTCACTGCACAACTCTGTTGTGGTTGAATCCTAGGTCAGGAGGAGTCCAAGAATCCAGAAGCAAAAGATGGGATACAAGAACCATACCTGTATGAAGAAGGGTTGCTTGGGTTGCAACACTGTTCCACCTCCAGTCTCTAAGAAGGCAATTAGGAAGCTAAGCTCCTCCCTGTGTGATCTTAATGCTTCACAGGTTACTGATGCAGCACTTAGCAAGAAGAAAAAAGGCGTCGCACCTGTCGGTGTGGTCCCCCCAAGAAGACAAGCAGAGAAGTCAATGATGAATCCAACAAGGAAGCAGAAGCTTGAAGTCGGTCATTGGCGACTCAGAACACATGCCGTGCATGCTCTTGCTCTGAGCTCTTTTGTTTTCCTTCTGCCACCCCCTCTGCCCCCTCTGATGATGGTACTTATCCTTGATGCTAATAAGTGCTCTGAGTCTGTAATATCTTTAAGACCTCTACTTGTTCTTTACCTTTATGTACCCTTGCTGTGCTTGGCTGTACTAAGGTGTTCCCCTCTCTACTGGTTTTATGGATATCAGACACAGTTCTAGATTATGGAAAGTTCTTTGTTGGAACATTAGAGGGATTAATGCTAAGAACAAATGGGAATCTCTCAAAAATAAAATCTCAGAAAGTAACTGTGACATAATCAGCATACAAAAAACTAAGAGAGCTAATTTTGATATCAGCTACATAAGAAAATTTTGCCCAAAATCTTTTGATGCTTTTTGCTACCTGCCTTCTGTGGGAGCATCTGGTGGGATTTTAGTTGCCTGGAAGAGTTGTTTCTTTTCAGGAGTGGAAATCTATCGAAATGAATTTGCTATTTCAACGGAATTCTCCTCTCAGTTCAATGATGATACATGGATTCTAACCTCTATCTATGGCCCTTGTGATCCTGAAGGGAAGATTGCTTTTGCCAGCTGGCTTGAGGGCATTCAGATGCCTGAGGACGTCCTTTGGTTGATTATAGGGGACTTCAACTTAATCAGGAAACCTGAGGATAGAAATAGACCTAGTGGCAATCCAATTGAAATGCTCATGTTTAACAATGCCATTAGTGCTTTGGGTTTGGTAGAAATCCCTCTTCATGGAAGGAAATATACTTGGACGAACAAGCAGCACCCCCTTCTTCTTGAAAGGCTAGACTAGTTCTTCTCATCCCAAATCTGGACAACCAACTTCCCCAGCACTATTGCTCAGTCTTTAGTCATGGAAACCTCTAATCATTGGCCATGCGTGATTGAGATCAAGACTGCCATTCCTAAGGGAAAGTTTTCATATTTGAAAATTTCTAGATGTCCCATCCTGAATTCCTGACAGTTGTGGCTAATTCATGGAATGCTCCTTTCCCTCGGCAAGATACAGCCAAGCTCCTCTTTGCTAAATTTAAAGCCCTTAGAAGCAATCTTAAAAGTTGGCAAGCTCGGTTGTCGAAACATAAAGAAGACAATTGAAAATATAAAGCTTGTTATCTCCTTCTTGGATGCCATTGAAGAATGGAGAGATCTGGAACTTCATGAGTGGAATTTCAGAGAAATCTTAAATCAAAAACATACTGACCTTCTACATCAACAGATGATCTACTGGAAGCAAAGGGGTAACATCAAATGGGTCCAACTGGGTGATGAGAACTCAAAACTCTTCCATGCTCAAGCCACTCTGAAACACAGAAGAAACCTGATAACATCCCTCCTTGATCACTCTGGCACTTAGATTCTGGATCATTGTCAAAAGGCCGATCTCATTTGGAATGACTTCAGAGAAAGACTGGGGACCTCCAACTCTGAACCCATGCTTTTTGATCCGGACACTCTTTTCTCCCATGATGTTGATCTAAGCACCCTTGAGGTGCCTTTTGGACAGCAAGAAGTTGATGAAGTTATAAAGCATCTGCCCTTGGATAAATCTCCTGGACCTAATGGTTTTAACAATGAATTTCTAAAAAATGTTGGCAAATAATCAAGACAGACTTCTATGAACTATGTAATGCTTTTCATCAAGACCAGATCTGTCTTGAGCATTAATGGTTCATTCATCACCCTCATCCCAAAGATTGATGGAGCTACCAGAATTGGGGACTTCAGACCTATCTCCTTGATCAATTCCTCAGTAAAGGTGATCACCAAGTTGCTTGCCAATAGGTTACAGCCTCTTATTACCAAATTAATACATAAAAACCAATATGGCTTCGTCAAGTCAAGAACTATATAGGATTGTCTTGCATGGTCTTTTGAGTATTTGCATCTCTGCCACACCTCAAAAAAAGAAATCATCATTCTCAAATTGGACTTTGAGAAGGCTTTTGACAGAATAGAACATGGAGCCATGTTGGAAATCATGAGGAAGAAAGGCTTTGGTGAAAAGTGGTTGTCATGGATAAATTTAATTTTTTTCAAGTGGGACCTCTTCTATTTTGCTTAATGGCACTCCTAGAAAGGTCTTTCTTTCATTGCAGGAGGGGTAATGCAATGCAAGATGATCCTCTCCCCCCTTCTCTTTGTGTTGGGCTGCGACCTCTTACAGGACTATAATCAACAAGGCAAAGAATTTGGGACTGCTCAATCTCCCTATTCCTCTCTTATACTCAGATGACTTCCCAATTCTCCAATATGCTGATGATACGTTAATCATCATGGAAGGGTGTGAAAGACAACTTTTCCTCCTAAAGAATCTCCTCAGCTCCTTTGCTTCCTCCTTTGGATTAAGAGTGAACTTTGCCAAATCAATGATGGTTCCCATAAATATTTTTGAGGAAAGGCTTCGACATCTTCTTTGCAACCTTTGGATGCATCACCGGTAGCCTCCCTTTACCTACTTGGGGTTGCCCATGGGGCTTACTAAGCCCCGAGTAGAGGACTTCGTGCCCCTGGTTACAAGATGTGAGAGAAGACTTATCAATACATCCCTCTTCATATCACAGGCTGGCAAGTTACAAATCACCAACTCAGTTTTCACCTCTTTGCCTACCTTCTTCATATGCACCTTCAAACTGCATGTCTCAGTTAGGGAGCAAGTTGACAAATTCAGAAAACATTGCCTCTAGAGAGGCTCTGATGAAACTAACAAAGTTAATGCAAAAGCTGCCTAGGATATGGTCACCAGGCCCAAAGAAGAGGGTGGTCTTGGTGTGTTGGATCTAAAATCACAAAATGAGGCCCTCCTACTGAAACATCTCCATAAGTTCTTCAACAGAGAAGATACTCCTTGGGTCCATCCGAAAGCCCTAGTTTGGTTTTGAATAATTGATGAAACCTAAGTGAACTAACTCTTTGCTCTAAGTGATATATGAGATAGGTTGGTTCACACCAAGATTGAGCAAGGATGACACACATGATGATGGTGATGGCCAAAAGAGATGATCAAGTGCTCAATTTGGAAAATAAGAAAGAGAAAAACAAAATCCTATGGGCTCAAGGCAAAGGTATAAAATAGGATATTTGTTTTTGCCGGTCAAGACGCAATAGAGTGCGTGATCGGATTTAGGATAAATAACCGTACTATAAAGAGGAGAAATCTTTAATTGCATCGGTTATCTAGTGCCACTAAGTGTGTGTCTCATTTGCATATAAATAACGCTTAGTGATGTGCATGGAAAAACATGAGAAAATTATTTGTGAAAATGCTAACCTTAGTGCTTAATTTATTTGACATGCTTTGGAAAGATTAGCACTTAAGAAGGGTATAAAAGAGAAGGAGAATTATGGTTGCCTGCTGAATTGCCGGCTAAAGAGCTCCATTTGCCGGCAAGACCACCTCTGTTTTGGACACAACTTCTCGCGTGGACAGTGAGCAGTTCGCCGGCAATTTATGCCACCCTACCTGGAAATTCCAGTTGATGAACAGTAGAGCGTGGGACTCCTTTTTGCTGCTGCTGTGTTTGACCTTCAGAGAGAGAAAAAGCCAGCGCGGGGTCCACTCCTGCATGCGCGTCAGAGCTGAGAGAGAGGGAAACACGTGAGTGGGAGAGGCTGCTGTTTTTCCTGCTTTGCATGCATGCATGGGGCCCGCGGCAGAGTGGAAATAGTGCCGCTGCCGTTTTGCTTCTGGTGTTTCGGCAGTGTGAGGTTTCGAGCTACTGCTGCTGCCGCGTGGGCCTTGTTGGTGCAGGGGCCCACTGTCCAGTTGCTGCATGCGCCGTTTGCCCTTGCCTTCTCCATTTCCTTCAGAGTTTGCTTTTGTCTGCGTGGGGACCACGCTGGTTGGAGAGTGGAGGGAGTGTGGCACAGTTGTTTGGTGCGCTGTCGCCTGCCCGTTGGTGCATGAAGCCGCGCCGCTCACGTCATTTGCTCCATGAGAATGGATAGCGCCGTTTGCTGCTGTTTCTCTCTCCAGTTGGAACTCCTGTAGCCGTTGGAGAGTGGAGCCGTTGGGTGCTGGGCAGCAGAGGCCGCGGGAGCACTTTGCAGATAAGGCAGCGCCCCCTTCCTTTCTTCCCTCTCTTCTTCATTCTTGCACTTGCTCATATCCTCTTGAAAGAAGAAAAGCTCTCCTCTCCTCTCTTCTCACTCCCAAGCTTGGTGCCAATCCTAAGAGTGATTTTGAGAGCGCGAATCGTCAATCTTGTGAGCTTGAAGAGCATCTCCTCCCTCTCCTCTCCCTCTCCTAGCTTATTGCTCATTTGAGAGAGGATTTGGGAAACCCTAGTGTTGTGCATTTGAGATTACATTTTGTGGCACTAGGTGGTGATTGCAATTGTTGATTTCTTATTACTCTTGGTGATTGCCATCACCTAGACGGTTGGTGGTGTGGTGATTGGTGAGGGGATTTGGTGATTGTGTCCACCCCCAATCAAGGATTATTATTGTGAGGGGTTCTTGACCTTTCCCCGCGGAGATTGCAAAAGGTACTCTAGTGAAATGCTCGTGACTTGTGTTGCCCTCATCTTGTGGTGATTCTTGCGGTGCCCGTTGGAGGCTTGGTGTTGTGCCAATTAGCCGCCGAATCCCAAGTGAGTGAGCCGTCACAACGAGGACGTAGCGTGTTGGCAAGCACGTGAACCTCGGTAAAAACTCCGGTGTTCATTTGGGATTGATCCATCGAGATCATATTTGGATTTCATTTGATTGATTGGATCATCACCTTGTTTTCTCATTGTTAATCAAGAAGGTGATTGGCACGACATCCCGAAGGCTCGGTTTGCATTCCTCGGTTCCTCTTCTCGCAATTATATTTGTGCAAAGTAGTGTATTAGGTTGTGTAGCCTAGTTGAATTGCTAAGGACCATATTCTTAGTGTGCCTAGTATATTAGGTTTGCTAGAATTGGTTAGGTTGGCTTGCAACCCCATTAGGCTAGCGCAACACTTGCTTCGCCATTTGTTATACTAACCGGTTTGTTTAGTGTTTTGTAGAATTTTAATTAGGCTATTCACCCCCCCCTCTAGCCATTTAGGACCTTTCAAGTGGTACCAGAGCCGAGGTCACCGTTGATTAGGGCTTAACATCCTTCGGTGTTAAAATGGCTCAAGTCAACCATATCAACCATGTGGGGAAGCCACCGCACTTTGATGGTACCGGTTATGATCATTGGAAGCGAAAGATGTGTGCTTACTTGAAATCATTAAATAGAAAGGTTTGGGAGGTTGTGGACAAAGACTTTGCCGTGATTGATCCAACCGACCCAACTTCAAGAGAAGAAGAGAAGCTCCAATTCAATGACATTGCAATCAACACATTCTATGAAGCATTGGAGTCAAAGGTATTTGAGCAAATCAAGGATTTAGAGAGAGCTCATGATGTGTGGACTAGGTTGGAGGAGACCTATGAAGGGACACAAGCCGTGAAGAGTGCCAAGCTATACATCCTCAAAGACAAGCTCTCAAGTTTCAAAATGCAAGATGATGAGAGTGTGCTTGGGAGATGTACCACCGCCTCCAAGTGATTGTAAATGACTTGAAGAGTTTGGGTGAGAAGGTGGAGAATGCGGATTTCTCTCACAAGTTCCTAAGAAGCTTACCATCAAGATTTGAGTTCTTGGTCACAATGTTGGTGAGAGAAGGATTAGACACTAAGACCCCTAACCAAGTACTAGGTGAGGTGGTCACACATGACACCTACCGTGTGGAACGGGAAGGGGGCTCTCAAAAGGATGAGAAGAAAGACAAAGAGAAGAAAAAGGACAAGGAAGTGGTTGCTTTCAAAGCTACTTCATCAAGAGGCAAAAAGAAGCAAGAATCAAGTGATGAAGCAAGCACAAGCTCAAGTGAGGTGGATGATGAAGCAATGGCTCTTCTTGTGCGTAAATTTGGCAAGTTCATGAAGAAAAAGGGCTATGGTTCTAGAAAGAGAAGAGATGCAATCAAGACCAAGCGATGTTTTTTCGGTGCAAGAGTAAAGATCACTTCATTGCCGATTGTCCTCTCTCTAGTGATGATGATAGTGATGAGGATAAGAAGAAGAAGAAGAAAGACAAGAAAGAGAGAAAGGACAAGAAGGAAAAGAAGGAGAAGAAAGAAACTTGACTTCAAGAAGAAGAAGAAGGGGCAATCTTATTGTGTCACATGGGATAGTGATGCCTCAAGTGATAGCGATGATGAGAATGAAGGTGACAAGAAGTCAAGAAAGAAGGCACTTGCTAGTCTTGCCATCTCCAACAAGCCTTCACTCTTTGATGCTCCATCGACATGCCTAATGGCTAAGCCATCCAAGGTACAATCCGATGATGAGAGCGATAGCGAGAGTGATGATGATGAGGAGTACTCAAAGGAGGACCTCATTAGCATGCTACGAGATGCTCACTCTTATATTGAGGAAAAGAGGAAGGAATGCAAAGAGTTGCGCAAGAGCAAGAAAGCTCTTGAGCAATCCTTTGATGAGCTCAATGCTACTCATGAGAGGCTAATGGAAGCCCATGAGAAGCTTGAGAAAGCTCACATCAAGCTTGAGAAGGCTCACTCCTCCCTCCTTGATCAAGCTAAGATTGAGGATGTCGTAGACACATGCAACATAGGAATTACTTGTGATATTCTTAATGAATCATTCTATACTCCTATTGTTGTTGGTCCCGCTAATCCCTCTTGTAGCTCAAGCAATGCCACTTCTACTATTAGTGATGGTTTCACTTATGATGCCTCACTCATGGTGGAGAATGAGACACTCAAGAGAGAGGTGAATGAGCTCACTTATGCCCTAGGCAAGGCCTATGGTGGAGATGCCCGCTTGCTAAAGTGCTTGGGTAGCCAAAGGTTCTCCCTAAATAAAGAGGGATTGGGCTATACCCCCAAGAATGGCAAGGCGGCCTTTGTTCCTCGCAAGACTAGTTTTGTGAAGGGTAATGGTCGGTTTTGCTCTAGTTGCAAGCAAGTGGGACATGTAGAGCAATATTGCAAGAACAAGAAGAATGCTAATATATCCTATATTTGTTATGATTCTTGTTATTTGCTTACCAAGGGTACTAATGGTGTGAAGGCTAAGTTCATTGGTGCTCCTATTGTTGGCCCAAAGAAGAAGGCAATTTGGGTGCCCAAAAGCTTAGTGACTAACTTTGGAGGACCCAAGCAAGTTTGGGTACCTAAGAAAAATTGATTTGTTTTTGTAGGTCAATTACAAAGCCGGAGGAAGGCATTGGGTGCTTGATAGTGGGTGCACTCAACATATGACCGGAGATTCTAGAATGTTCAAATCAATCTCATCAAGTGGCAATGGTGTTGATAGTATAACTTTTGGTGACAATGGCAAAGGCAAGGTCAAAGGCTTAGGAAAGATTGCAATTACAAATGATATGTCCATCTCCAATGTGTTGCTAGTGGAATCTCTCAACTTCAATCTCTTGTCCGTGGCTCAATTGTGTGATCTTGGATTCAAATGCATATTTGGTGTTGATGATGTTGAGATAGTGAGTGTTGATAGAAGCAACTTGATATTCAAAGGCTTTAGATATGAAAATCTCTATCTTGTAGACTTTAATGCTAGTGAAGCTCAATTGACAACATGTTTGATCTCCAAATCAAGTATGGGTTGGCTATGGCATAGAAGACTTGGACATGTTGGCATGAAACAACTCAACCGGCTAATCAAGCATGATCTAGTTAGGGGGTTGAAGGATGTGGTGTTTGAGAAAGACAAGCTATGTAGTTCATGTCAAATGGGCAAACAAGTTGGCAACACTCATCCCAACAAGAGCATGATGAGCACAAGTAAGCCATTCGAGTTATTGCACATGGATCTATTTGGCCCAACCAAGTATGAGAGCATTGGTGGAAATAAATATGGATTTGTGATAGTTGATGACTACACAAGATATACTTGGGTGTTCTTTCTTGTTGACAAAAGTGAAGTATTCGATACATTCAAGACATTTATCAAGAGAAGCCAAAATGAGTTTGAAACATCAATCAAGAAAGTGAGAAGTGACAACGGAAGTGAGTTCAAGAACACAAGAATTGAAGAGCTATGTGATGAATTTGGAATCAAGCATCAATTCTCGGCCAAGTATACACCTCAATCCAATGGGCTAGTTGAAAGGAAGAATAGGACTTTGATTGACATGGCAAGATCAATGTTGAGTGAATACAATGTGGATGATTCATTTTGGGCCGAAGCAATCAATACCGCCAACTATTGCTCAAATAGACTCTATTGTCATAGGCTATTGGAGAAGACACCATATGAGTTGTTAAATGGTAGAAAGCCCAACATTGCATACTTTAGAGTGTTTGGATGCAAATGCTACATTCTCAAGAAGGGCACTCGATTGAGTAAGTTTGAGAAGAAATGTGATGAAGGATTCCTACTCGGTTACTCCACTACAAGCAAAGCATATAGAGTTTGGAATCTCACTCATGGCATAGTTGAGGAAGTGCATGATGTTGAATTTGATGAAACAAAAGGCTCACAAGATGAAGAGGAGAATCTTGATGATGTGAGAGGAACACAATTGATACAAGCCATGAAGGAAATGGATGTTGGAGACATTAGGCCAACTCAAGTGATGGATGTTGAAGATGACAAAGATCAAGTGATTACATCTCCAAATGTGCAAGCTAGTGGTTCTCAAGTTCAAACTCAAGCTAGTGGTTCTCAATTGCAAGTTCAAGTGGCTAGTACATCATCTCAACCAAGTGATCAACCAAGCTCAAGTGCTCAACCTCATGTTCTCCAACCAACTCATATTGCAAGGGATCATCCTCTAGATCAAGTGGTTGGTGACATTAGAAATGGTGTACAAACAAGATCAAGATTAGCATCATTTTGTGAACACTACTCATTTGTCTCATCCATAGAGCCGAAGAAGATAGATGAAGCTTTGATGGATTGTGATTGGGTCAATGCCATGCATGAAGAGCTCAACAACTTTGAAAGAAATCAAGTTTGGGAATTAGTTGAGCGCCCAAAGAACTACAATGTCATTGGCACCAAGTGGGTATTCCGGAACAAGCAAGATCAAGATGGCATAGTTGTGAGAAACAAAGCAAGATTAGTAGCACAAGGATACACTCAAGTTGAAGGTCTTGACTTTGGAGAAACCTATGCACCGGTTGCAAGATTGGAGGCAATTAGAATCTTATTAGCCTATGCTTGCGCCCACAACATCAAGCTATATCAAATGGATGTGAAAAGTGCTTTCTTGAATGGATTTATCAATGAGCTAGTGTATGTTGAGCAACCCCCAGGATTTGAAGATGTCAAGAAGCCCAACCATGTCTATAAGTTGAAGAAGGCTCTCTATGGTTTGAAGCAAGCTCCAAGGGCATGGTATGAGAGATTGAGAGATTTCTTGCTCACTAAAGGGTTCAAAATAGGGAAGGTTGATAACACTCTCTTCACCAAGAAGATTAGAAATGACTTGTTTGTGTTACAAATTTATGTTGATGACATTATCTTTGGATCAACCAACCAAGACTTTTGTGAAGAGTTTGGAGAAATGATGGCAAAAGAGTTTGAGATGTCTATGATTGGAGAGCTTAGCTACTTTCTTGGTCTACAAATCAAGCAATTGAAGAAAGGCACATTCGTAAGTCAAAGCAAGTACATCAAGGATATGTTGAAGAAGTTTGGAATGGAAGAAGCCAAGTCAATTGGGACTCCAATGGGAACAAATGGTCATCTTGACTTGGATAAAAGTGGCAACATGGTAGATCAAAAGTTGTATCGGTCCATGATTGGAAGCTTACTCTATGTGACCGCTTCTAGGCCGGATGTCATGTTTAGTGTATGCATGTGTGCAAGGTTTCAAGCTTCACCAAGAGAAAGTCACTTGAAGGCAACCAAAAGGATATTGAGATATCTTAAGCACACACCAAATATTGGATTATGGTATCCCAAGGGGTCAAACTTTGAGTTAATTGGATATTCAGACTCTGACTATGCAGGATGCAAGGTGGATAGAAAGAGCACTAGTGGTACATGCCAATTGCTAGGAAGGTCACTTGTCTCATGGTCATCCAAGAAACAAAATAGTGTGGCACTCTCTACCGCCGAAGCCGAATATATTAGTGCGGGGAGTTGTTGTGCTCAATTGCTATGGATGAAGGCCACATTGAAAGATTTTGGAATCAAATTTGGACAAGTGCCATTGCTATGTGACAATGAAAGTGCCGTGAAGATCACCACCAATCCGGTTCAACATTCAAGGACAAAGCACATTGACATAAGGCATCACTTCATTAGAGATCACCAAGCTAAAGGGGATATTTCTATTGAAAGTGTTGGCACCGATGATCAACTTGCCGATATCTTTACCAAGCCACTTGATGAGAAGAGATTTTGCACATTGAGAAATGAATTGAACATTCTTGACTTCTCCAACATGAGATGAATGCACCCCAACTATATGACATGCCTCTCCTTCGACTAAAGCAAGGTAAATGTTGATTGACATGGCATTCATACTTGCTAAGGATATGTTTAGTGCATCTAGTCATTCCACATATTTTATAGGCTCATTCATAAAAATCAAATGAATTTAATGCTTATATGATACCACTATTGTTTTGGTGCTTGATATGATCTAGTGGTGGCATATGACATGTTTATGGGCTTGCAATCCTAGTGTTGAATCTAGAAAATGAGCTTCAAGTGTTTAACTCAACATGGACAAGATAACCATTGCAAGATGTGTGAAGAAGCTTGTCTTTGGTTCAAACCGAGTTAAATATCTTTTGGCAAGTGATCTAGATTGTACCAAAGTGACTAAATGATCTTCCCACTAAAATTGATTTCACGATGACTGTCTTATCCTATCTAAAATGGACATACCTTTTATGTTAATTAATGACAAAGGGGAGAAATAGTCACAAAGATAAAAGAAGGGGATCAATTCAAATTTTAAAGCACACAAGTAGGGGGAGCAAGCTCAAGTAGGGGGGGGAGCAAGCTCATGAACCTATTGTTGCATTTGAATGTGCATTCACATATGAGTTGTTGCATTGAAAGTTAAATTCAATATCCATCTTTGGTGTGGTGTATGCTAGAAATAAGAATTGATTGGTGATTTAAATTACTAGCATGCATAGGAAGTAGCTAGACTTATGTTCTTTCTAATTGGTATCTAGAAACTATAATTTTATGTTGATCTCATGGGGTTTCTAGTATTTGCTTGTCTAGCTAACTTGGTGCTAAGGATGGTTGAATTGTGCACTCTGACGGTATCACGCTTCAAAGGTCCATTCTTTAAACCTTAGCATCAAATTTGGTAGTAGTGTCTCTCCCATAACTATAATCCAACATGTGTGCAAAGCTATCAAATCCAAACTCTTAGCACACATGTAGGGGGAGCTAGTACTATCAAATCGGGTTTGTATGACTTGTCCAATCTTTGCAAATGATCTAAATTGCTTGGACAAGTGGTTCAAATCCAAAATCAATTATATTTCATATCTTTGTGAAGGTTGTCATCAATTACCAAAAAGGGGGAGATTGAAAGCCCTAGTTTGGTTTTGAATAATTGATGAAACCTAAGTGAACTAACTCTTTGCTCTAAGTGATATATGAGATAGGTTGGTTCACACCAAGATTGAGCAAGGATGACACACATGATGATGGTGATGGCCAAAAGAGATGATCAAGTGCTCAATTTGGAAAATAAGAAAGAGAAAAACAAAATCCTATGGGCTCAAGGCAAAGGTATAAAATAGGATATTTGTTTTTGCCGGTCAAGACGCAATAGAGTGCGTGATCGGATTTAGGATAAATAACCGTACTATAAAGAGGAGAAATCTTTAATTGCATCGGTTATCTAGTGCCACTAAGTGTGTGTCTCATTTGCATATAAATAACGCTTAGTGATGTGCATGGAAAAACATGAGAAAATTATTTGTGAAAATGCTAACCTTAGTGCTTAATTTATTTGACATGCTTTGGAAAGATTAGCACTTAAGAAGGGTATAAAAGAGAAGGAGAATTATGGTTGCCTGCTGAATTGCCGGCTAAAAGAGCTCCATTTGCCGGCAAGACCACCTACATTTTGGACACAACTTCTCGCGTGGACAAGTGAGCAGTTCGCCGGCAATTTATGCCACCCTACCTGGAAATTCCAGTTGATGAACAAGAGAGCGTGGGACTCCTTTTTTTGCTGCTGCTGTGTTTGACCTTCGAGAGAGAAAAAAAGCGAGGGGTCCACTCCTGCATGCGGCGTCGAGCCGAGAGAGGAGGGAAACACGTGAGTGGGAGAGGCTGCTGCTTTTTTTTCTGCTTTGCATGCATGCATGGGGCCCGCGGCAGAGTGGAAATAGTGCCGCTGCCGTTTTGCTTACGGTGTTTTGGCGGTGTGAGGTTTCGAGCTACTGCTGGCCGCCGGCGTGGGCCTTGTTGGTGCAGGGGCCCCTTGTCCGCTTCTTTGCATGCGCCGTTTGCCTCTGCCTTCTCCATTTCCTTGAGTTTGCTTTTGTCTGCGTGGGGACCACGCTGGTTGGAGAGTGGAGGGAGTGTGGCATAGTTGTTTGGTGCGCCGCTTTGCCCGTTGGTGCATGAAGCCGCGCGCCGCCACGTCGTTTGCTCCATGAGAATGGATAGCGCCGTTTTTGCTTTGTTTCTCTCTCCAGTTGGAACTCCTGAGCCGTTGGAGAGTGGAGCCGTTGGGTCTTTGGGCAGCAGAGGCCACAAGGGAGCACTTTGCGAATAAGGCGGCGCCCCCTTCCTTTCTTCCCTCTCTTCTTCATTCTTGCACTTGCTCATATCCTCTTGAAAGAAGAAAAGCTCTCCTCTCCTCTCTTCTCACTCCCAAGCTTGGTGCCAATCCTAAGAGTGATTTTGAGAGCCTTGAATCGTCAATCTTGTGAGCTTGAAGAGCATCTCTCCTCCCTCTCCTCTCCCTCTCCTAGCTTATTGCTCATTTGAGAGAGGATTTGGGAAACCCTAGTGTTGTGCATTTGAGATTACATTTTGTGGCACTAGGTGGTGATTGCAATTGTTGATTTCTTATTACTCTTGGTGATTGCCATCACCTAGACGGTTGGTGGTGTGGTGATTGGTGAGGGGATTTGGTGATTGTGTCCACCCCTAATCAAGGATTATTATTGTGAGGGGTTCTTGACCTTTCCCCCGCGGAGATTGCAAAAGGTACTCTAGTGAAATGCTCGTGACTTGTGTTGCCCTCATCTTGTGGTGATTCTTGCGGTGCCCGTTGGAGGCTTGGTGTTGTGCCAATTAGCCGAATCCCAAGTGAGTGAGCCGTCACAACGAGGACGTAGCGTGTTGGCAAGCACGTGAACCTCGGTAAAAACTCCGGTGTTCATTTGGGATTGATCCATCGAGATCATATTTGGATTTCATTTGATTGATTGGATCATCACCTTGTTTTCTCATTGTTAATCAAGAAGGTGATTGGCACGACATCCCGAAGGCTCGGTTTGCATTCCTCGGTTCCTCTTCTCGCAATTATATTTGTGCAAAGTAGTGTATTAGGTTGTGTAGCCTAGTTGAATTGCTAAGGACCATATTCTTAGTGTGCCTAGTATATTAGGTTTGCTAGAATTGGTTAGGTTGGCTTGCAACCCCATTAGGCTAGCGCAACACTTGCTTCGCCATTTGTTATACTAACCGGTTTGTTTAGTGTTTTGTAGAATTTTAATTAGGCTATTCACCCCCCTCTAGCCATTTAGGACCTTTCACCATCTCATATGGGAGAAATATTATTGCAATGGTAAGCTCCCTAATCATACCAAAAAAGACTCTTTCTGGTGGAAAGATATTCTAAAATTACTGGACAAATATAAGAGTCTAGCCTCTGTGACTGCTAAGGATGGAGCCTCTTGCTTCCTTTGGCATGATTGCTGGAATGATCAACCCCTGAAACTCACCTACCCTGAGCTATACTCCTTTTCAAAAAAGCCTCAAATTTCTCTAAAAATTGCAGCCTCTACCAGTTCTTTTGTCAGCTTGTTTGATCTCCCTCTGTCTAATGAAGCCTTTGAGCAGTGTCTTCAACTGGAGGGCACTATTTAGAATCTGCAATTGGTTGATGGAAGAGATGTTTGGTCCTATATTTGGGGAAATTAGATGTTTACTGCTCACCAAATACAGGACCAAACATCTCTTCCATCAACCAATTGCAGATTCTAAATAGTGCACTTACCAGTAATGCTCACCCAATCTTTAAATGGATTTGGAAATCTTCCTGTCAACATAAGCATAAAGCGTTCTTTTGGTTATTAACCAAAAGACAGACTTAGCACCCACAACATTCGAGGAGGAAAAACTTTCATCCGCCATCATACAACCGTGTCCTTTGTTCAGTGAACACCGAAGAGACTCTGATGCATCTCTTCCTTGAGTGTGACCTTGCCATAGCTTTGGGATCTCATTGGAGTGACAATCAACAATCATGATGACCCAACCATGGTCTTTGAAGATTTTAGAAGACAATTGGGAGTCCCCTTCTTTATGGAAATTATCATCCTCATGAGCCACGTATTTGGTCACTAAGAAATGGCGTAATCTTGAGAGGGATTCTAGCTAACAGTCCGAGGGGCCTTGAAATTTTCAAGCACAACTTCAAACAACTCTGTGGGAGGACGAAGAAGTTCTTTCCGACATTACCTTATGGCTAGAGCAGCTTGTGTAATTTTCTTTATTTTCTTCGTATCTTTTTGTCTCTTGAACCACTTGTTTTTGGGTGCTTCTTCTCTTAGCTCTTAGTTTGCTTTTTCGTGTTCCAACTCTGTAACCCCCTTGGTTGCCTTTTTAATAAAATTCGGTAGGGGCTCCACGAGCCCCTCCACATTTCTTCAAAAAAAATATGGCCTATTTCACAGGCGTAGGTATACATTCCTTATTTGGCTCATTGATCGCCCTGGCTCCAACGCACAAATCACCTTCTTGTCCTCTACAAGGTACACCACAAATCCAGTGTGAACTCTCGGGGTAACTCCTACGGGGAAGAGCATATTTATCCGAGCTGAAATGGTTGGATGGAGATGTAAATGATGTAGTATTAGTATTACAGATCCAGACGAGAACTCTTTATTGCTCGATGATTTGTCTCAATCAATCAAATAATTGGGAAAGAAGAACATGAACATGGGAGGATTGAGAGGAGAGACAGAGAGTTTAGAATCAGTTGGGGGTTTCTGATTATAGCTGGATCGATGCCCGTGTACCGCGTCTCAACTACCGCACAGCCTTTTATGCAGCTGCTATAGCCCTATTCAGCCCATCACCTCTTTTGGCCCATTTGTGACAACATCTAGCCCGTCAGTACATGAACTCGGCTATTTTGACTCCCTTCTCTTCCTGTATGTATAGATGTGTTTTTTCTTTCATGGTAGTTTTGTTCAGCAAAGGCAAGCTTGATTGGTTAAGTTGTTTGTTAGAATTTACTTCCCTTGTTATGCACAATAGCCATAAGATCTTATATAATACAAGCGTGTGCGGTACCAAGAATGACAAATAGATTTGGCAAAGCTGATTGCAAATTCAATAAGCACAACTCCAAAAGGATACAATTGATTGTCGCTCTCTCAAGGCCCTACTTAAATCTTTATGAGTTATTGTAGGGTTAAGATGGTGGACTAGAGGGAGGATGAATAGTTCTTTTTAAAATCTAATCACAGCGGATGACTGAATTAAATGTAAAATAAAAACTATCGATCTTAACCAAGACTACACACCCTCTATCTAAGTTCAAGCTCCAAGCTAGGTAGTGCTCGCATATCCAATACTAGTTTGTAAGATTAGACAAACCTAAGCAACTAGTACTCAATCAAACCGGGAAACACCTACATACTAGTATTGCAAAGCGCACAAAGGCTAAGCAATCTAGTAGTTCTCACTAGAAAGGCTACACAAGCCTAACTAGAGGCTCAATTTGCTTAGCTACACAAACTAAGCAAAGTGACTAACAAGACTACAGAAGCCAATTTGTCACGCAAGGACTACTTCTATGCTACACAAGCAAGAAGGTAATTAGTAAGCTACACAAGCAAACTAATTACAAGAGCAACTACATAATCACAAATAATATGAATAATAAGTATAGGGCTTGTGTGTGTAAATTGCAAACCACCAAGAAGATGAAGACAATGTTGACATGGTGGTTTTTATGCCGAGGTTCACTTGGTTGCCACCAAGCTAGTCCCCATTGTGTCGACCAACTCTTTATGGTTCAGCTGCTAAGAGGTGTTTCACTAACCTCATCCACACAATTGAACACCACCAGAGAGGTAGCTCAATGACACGTGTAATTCAATAGAGTTGCTCTTTGTGATCCTCATAGGGTGAGCACAAGACCCCTCACAATTTCACCGCAATCAGAGCATACTCAATCTCCGAGCGTGCTACACGATGCCTACAAGCCTCCAAGCCATTTAGGAGGTGGCAACCTCCAAGAGTAATAAACACCACTGGTTTGCAACTCAATCACCTAGTGCTACACTTTGCAATCTCTCAATGCAATGCACTAGCGATCACTAACTCACTCCTAGATGCAATCACTACAAGCTCTAGTGAGTTAGAGGGCTCTCAAGCATCACAAAGCAAGGACACATAGTCCCCAAAATGCTCAGCCGCTAGCCAAGGTCGGCCACCACTTCTATTTATAGAGCTAGGTAAGAAATGGCCATTGCCAACTTCCCTCAGCCCACACAAGGGCATCAGATGCACGCCATAGCATTCGGTGTACATAGCAACGCCACGTGTTGCTCTCTCTTCAAATTAGCCATTGCTGTCAATGGTCACCTTGCTAACGCGCTAGGCATACACTCACCTGATGCTCCGATGCAGGCCAACAGACGCAACCCCCACACATTAGATGCTCTACAGAGAGCTCCAAAAACTCTCACTGACACACATTGGACACATCCGATGTTGGGGCATCGGACGCTCCTCAGCGTCACCTACTCCTACTGCTGCCCTGCGCTGCTAGCACTGCTTTGCACCGGACACTCCGATGCAAAAGCATCGGACGCGCCAATGCACACTTGCCGGTGCCAGCACACTGCCAACACACCACCGGATGCAGGCCCAGCATCCGATGCTGCTGCCACCAGCGTCCGATTAGTGTTTCTCAATGAGAAACACTCTTGCGACTTCACCTCATTTTTCAGCCTCCAGTGCATTGGAAAAAGGACACTTCATTTCCACAAAAACACCAAATCCCGCCTCGCAAGCTCGATGGGAGGAACTGAGGATCCCAAACCCTTTCTACCCTACGAACTCCAACCCCTTTGCAAATGTGCTATCACCACCAAGTGAACATTGAAAGCATCTAGGCCCCTAGATAGGGTTTCAATGATTGATGACAACCATTGATTATCATGACTAATGTGTGTTTTGCAGAGATGGTAGAATGTTAGGTCATGGTAATGCCAGTCAATGGACGTAATGGTTTTCATGCCCCCTTATGATGAAATCATTTCGATTTTAAAAGGATGGACGATAAGGTTAAGGATGGCTAGTTCCGAGTGTTGTTGGTGTTAGGTGACACTTGGATTAGTTATAGGACTTTGATTTCTCTTTTAGCCGTACTATTAAGGGGGTGCAAGTGAGTAGCTTGACCTAGGCGTGTCTAATGGTTAGGTGTGGTGCACACTTATCGAAATTAGCGCTAGGCAGCTCTAGAATAGCCTTAAGATTGATTGGAGTTGAGGCCATTCACAAAGGTTTTGAAATAGAAGCGAATGGAGGTGTTTTCACTACATCGGACGCTGGTCGAGGACCATCGGACGCTGAAGTCAGTGTCCGGTGAGTGTTGGCGAGTGTAGCGTAAACATTACCGCGGCACCGGATGCTCGACGCCGAGGTATCGGGACGCCCGGTGGCCGCATCTTGTTGCAAGATCGAGATGCTGATGGCTGCGTCGGGACGCTACTCACTGGAGCATCGGACGCTCCAGGCAGCCATCGAACGCAACACAAAGAGCACTGCAAACCAGCTATATGACGACTGGGCATCGGATGCTGTCCTTTGCCCAGTACAAAACCCTAACAACTAGCAGTTTTGAATGCATCAGACGCGTCCGATGCCTAGCATCTGAGCGTCCGATGCCCCCGCAGAGACTGTGTTTTGGGGGTAACGGTTGGGGCTGTTGGTATACGTTATAAATACCTTCCCACCTTCCTCCATGCTCTGTTTCTTGGCTATTTGATCAGCTGAAGCAACCATTGGAGTCAAAGTGAGAGCAAGAGCCTAGTGAGGTGTTTGTGATTTGAGAATCAAGATTAGCAACCTCTAGTGATTAGAGAGTGATAAGTGTGCATCCACCTTCCTCATTAGACTTGTCTTGATCAAGTGAGAGCTTGTGCTTATTACTCTTGGTGATCGGCATCACCTAGGTGGCTCGGTGGAGATTGGGAGCATGGTGGTCATCCGGTGGTGATTGTGGATGACCCATCTCATCTTGTGAGCGGTTTTGGGGGATTCATCGCGTCAGAGTGACGAAGAATCATCCCGTATAGAGCACTTGATCTTTGTGCGGATCAAGGGGGAGCTACACCCTTGCGTGGGTGCTCCAACGAGGACTAGTGGAGAGTACCAACTCTCTGATACCTCAGAAAAACATCGCCGTGTTCCTCTCCCTCTCTTTACTTTGAGCATTTACATTCTCGCATTACTTTTTATATTTACATTGCTAGAATTGCAATGCTAGAGTAGGGTTTAGAACTTAGGGAGCATAACTTTTATATCCTAGAGTCATAGAGACCACACTTAGGCACTAGGGGTGAAATGGGCTAAGCGTTAGGCTTTTACCCTTGCGATTAAATTTAGAAAAGCCCAATTCACCCCCTCTTGGGTATCTTGATCCTTTCAATTGGTATCAGAGCCTCATCCTCTTAATTTAGGCTTAACCGCCTAGAGAAAAGGTGTTCGGAGGTGATGGACCTCCTCTCATATTCGAGGGCGATAACTTTCCTTATTAGAAGATTCGCATGGAGTCGTATCTTAAGGCCGTTCACCTCAATGTGCACCGAGCCGCTATACAAGGTTTCCCAAAACCTAAGGATCCCGCACGCCTCACACAAGATGAGGAAACCAATGAGAAGTGGAATGCAAAAGCCAAAAACATCATCTTTAGAGGCCTTTACAAAAAGGTGTTTAACCGGGTCCGGAACCACAAAAATGCCCATGATCTTTGGGAGAATATTTGTGCGCTCCATGAGGGAACCAAGAGTGAGCGTGAGGAACGCTATCATCTTGTTATGCAAAAGCTTAATTCATTTGAGATGCTTCCTCATGAGAATGTTAATGAAATGTACTCTCGCTTGAATGTCATTGTAGAGGAGCTCAATGGACTTGGACTCACACAAATGTCATCATCTAATGTTGTGAGAAAGATCTTGTGTGTCCTTCCAATTGACAAGTATGGTCACATTGTCACCGTGCACCACCAAGGTGATCTTTCCACTGCTACTCCAACTCAAATCTTGGGAAAGATCAATGCACATGAGATGTACATGCACATCACTCCGTAAGAGAGCTCTTCTTCCACCAAGAAAAAGGATTTGGCATTCAAGTCCAATCAAAAGAAGAAGAGCAAAGGCAAAGCAATTGAGATTGTCCTTGCAAACTCAAGTGATGATGATGCCCACATAGCTCTCATGGTGAGGAAGACCACAAAGATGCTTAAGAAGCTTAACAAGAGTGGCATCAAGTTTGACTCCAAGAAGAAGAAGTTCTTCACTAGTAGCAAGAGAAAGCCTATCTTCGAGATGGATTGCTACAATTGTGGTGAACTTGGTCATCTTGCTCATCAATGTCCAAAGCCCAAGAAATACTAGTTCAAGAATAAGTTTAAGGGCAAGAAGGATGACTCAAGTGATGAAGATGAGAAGACGAAAAACAAGCCATACAAAAAGAGAGATGGCAAGAAGAACAAGTTCTTCAAGAAGAAGGGTGGCAAGGCTTATATCGTGGGTGATTGGCTCACCGACATTGAATCATCAAGTGGTGAATCATCCAACAATAATGATGATGAGAAAGAGAAGATGGCCGCTCTTGTTATTGGGACTTCACTATGTCCACCGCCTTCACCACCATCATCCCCTACACACCTATGTCTGGTGACCGGAAGGTACAAAACTCCAATGATGATAGTGATGATGATTGTGGCAGTGATAGTGACAATGAATTTAAAGCACCTTCATATGATGAGCTTGTCACCTTGTTTAATGATTACTCTAAAATTATTAGAAAGATAAAAGCTAAAAATGAAAAACTAAAACTTGAGAATGAGTCTCTTCTTGCTAAATATGACATAGCCGAAAAAGCTAGTGATGAGCTTAGAGAAGAAAACAAGGTTGTGTCATCCTTTCTCAAGGAGCTCAAACAATCCCTAAAAAAGTTTAGAGCAAAACATGATAAACTTGAGGAGATACACAATGAGCTCAACACTAGATACAACTTGCTTAAGGAAGAGTACACAACTCTCAAAGTTAACCATGATAACCTTCTACTTTCATATGATCTTTTATCTGATGAGACACATGATGCTACTAACAATGTTGTTAAGATTGATATAGCTACATCATGTGATGATTTGATTGTTGAGAGCATTGAGCAAGGTTCCAGTGGCAAAGGCAAGCAAGTTGTTGTGGCCAAGCACTATGATGACTATGTCAAGTTGAAGAGTGAAAATGCAAAGCTAAAGCAAGATCTTGAGCTCTCATCCTCCAACACCATTGTCATTGAGACTCAAGAATGCAACAATGAGATTGATCAAGAGATTGAGTCACCCAAAGAGGAGATCAAAAGGCTCAACTTTGAGAAGAGTTGTGCATTTGGTGCTACAAGAGTTGATCATGATGTAGAGAAGCTAAAAGAGAAAAACAAGCAACTCAAGTTAGAGAAGGATCACTTGAAGGTTGGATTGCAAAAGTTCTCTCGAGACAACTATTTTTAAAGTGAGCTACTCATTAGCACCATTATGAAGATGGATAGAAGTGGTATTGCTTTCTTGGCTCAATAAGAGAAAAAAGTCAAAGCTCAACAACATCACAATCCAAAGCCCAAGTGTTGATATCTGTTAACGCCCACTGAATGATCCGCAAGTGCACGGATACCATTGTAGCTTTCTCCCAGAAGTATTCCAGGTTTCGTTCCACTGAGAAACGTGTGAGATCAACTACGGTCTAACTTAACTAGGGATAACAATAAGGTGAAGGTAGAGAATAGATTTAGATAGAACTAAGTATAACTAGGGCGACAATTAATGTGGTTGAGCGTAGCAATCAAGGTTGATGATAATAGGAGAGTAGAGAGGATAACTATGGTTTTCTCCTTCTAACTTGGGCAAGTCTATGTCTCTATTGCTAACTGGGGACATTACATAAGGAGAGACACCGACATAGGATGTTGATCTCCTTAGCAACCGCGTCCTACTTGGCCTACAAACGGAATAGTGGGATACATAGGATTCAACGGAGCTATAAAGTCACCTCCACGAGCTACCACTAAATCTAGAATATTGGATGCATCCACGATTATCCTAAGCCTAAGCACCATGCTTACACCTACGATAATACTCTACTCCTCCTAGGAAGAGAATAAAGCACTCAAAGAGAGTCGTGATCCAGATAAACAATAAAGACATAGAACTTACTTGTATCAAAAGTTGATCACCAGAGACATCTCAGGAGCAAGCTCAAGTAGAGCTTGATCCCACCAAGGTACAAGCCGTAGAGAGGGAACCGACAGGCTGGCACCTCCTCCTAACTCTTCCCTCACTCTCCATCTCACTATTATCTAAAAGACTAGATCCTAGAGAGAACTAATCTTCTCTTGATGGCTGGCCCCGAGAGATTATCCATTTAAAGGACACCTCCCAATTAGGGTTTTAGAGAATAGCAAATGAATAAGTGCCTCCCCCCGTGGGGGTCCTGCCCTTCTTTTATAGCCCGGTGGGATGAACATGAGCCCTTGGATCAAACCGACTTTGGCGGACGGCTGAGATTGAAACCCTAAGGCGGTGGAGCACGTGGGTCGAAGTGGGCCGTGAACTGAGACTGGGCCAGACCGGCCGGTCTGGGGTGGGACCGGCCGGTCCTACTCCGGGCCCGTTTGCGGTCCGCTTCGGCGTGGTGTCTTCTCGTGTCTTCTGGAGTCTTCTAGTGCAGCCCCCGTCGTGGAATTGATTTCTTTTCATCCGGAACTCCAAAAAAGGCAAATGATATATCCGTTTTGATCATCTCGACAAGCTCTTCGCAATGGTGTATTCCAAATCATTATTTGAGGTGGTTGTAATCTGTCATATTGGTCCTTTTTTATAGCTTTTCCAATATATACCTGTAGAAACATAGATTCACCAAAACTCGTGGAATTCTGTTAGTGTAAACCCTAAGTCTATGTTGGTGATCACAAATATATCTCTTCTAAGAGTTAGTTGACGGGTAGATTTGGTCATTAACAACCATCAACAACACCCCCATATTTAACCTTTGCTAGTCCCATAGCAAAGCTAAGCTCAGAAAAGTTATCGAAAGATATGTATAAGTTTAAGCATTGTAACCATCTCGATGTATGTTGACGGTGGATAACGTCAATATTTATTAGAACTTTAGGCATGAAAGGATACATGAATACATACTATTCTAAGGTTTTAACTAACAATTTCCACGAGTTTTGCATATTCTATATTTTCCAGGGATTATTCCAGAAAAGCATAAATGAAGGGATTATAGTGCATAATCATCACGAAACTTATCCGCGACGGAAAACATCGTCATCAGGCTCAGGAAGGGTCTAGAGGACACTCGAAGCAGCGGGACCCACAGGAGAGTCCAGGTGGGGCCGGCCGCCCCACTCTGGCACCGGTCGGCGCCCCCCTGTGGCCTTTGGCCGCCGCGTTGGAAGCCAAGCAAAGCATCCCTCCGTCGATCTAAGGTTGGTTTGATCCGACGGTGCACACAAGATGAAGATGCGGATCGATGACATGGCGGTTCCTTGCCCCCTACTCCACCTCGGCCTATATAATGACGCCCCAAGGCCCCTTCTGAAGGCATTCTATACCCCGGTGCTTCATATTCTCTACATAATTAGGGTTAGGGTCCCTCTAGTTGATCTAGTTCTAGTTCATCTAGATGTAGCAATTAGGAGAGACTAGTTCATCTAGATCTAGTCTTGTTTAGAGATTAGAGAGTTTGAGTAGAGGAGTAGAGATTCTGGAGGAGTTCCGGCATGTCGGCGCTTCTTCGTGGCTGTATTCTTCTAGATTCAGTTCCCTCGCCCGGAGCTACGTTCTGAGGTACTTTTGTATTCGCCATTCCGATTCAAGTAAGCAACTTGTTTTTATTCGTTCTTAAGTTCACATCTAATATTGAGTGCTTTGATCTTGGTCATTACTTGGTTAAAGTAGTACTTCGTAGTGTAGGCGTGGTGCCTAGGCTAGGTTTACTTGTGGATGTCCCCTGATTAGCCGGATAGTGGTAGTCCGCGTAGGTGACAGATGCGTTGGTTCCTCTGTAGTCCACTTTCCGTTGATAGGACAGATAGGCTGATAGGTGCTTGGTAGAAGATTACTCTGTTTCTTCTACTATTTGAGTGACTTGCCCAGTTAGACGGTATTATACAAAGCTTACCGGTTGTCAGAACTAGAGTGCAATAGCTATTTCTTCTTTCTTGATATTATCTAGCCTAATTGTAGGGTTAAGTCTATAAACTTTGTCATCATCACAACTGTTCCCTATGGATACGATATTTAAAACCTCCGGGTAAAATGTGACACTGTATGATATCTGTGCGCTTGCGGATAATCCTACTTAAAACTTATTTAATGGAGTGCAGTTAATTTATACCAACAAGCATTTTTGGCGCCGTTGCTAGGGAACGGTTTGCTGATTTTGACTTAGTCTAGCTTAATCTTGTATTATACTTTTATCTTTTCTGTTTTATCCTATTCTCTTCATTATTTTTGTGTTCATCCTTATGGATGCTTTTAATTCTATCTGTCTTTATGGCATGCGCGAAAGCTTTGGACCACCCAAAATCTATAGAACCTATCATAAAACCAGGCTATGAGCTGTGCCCATGTATAATTAATATGATTTGGGATAAACCCTTCTCGAGAGAAGAAAACTATTCTGAGCTCCCCGAGGAAGAGAAGAACTTATCACCCGAACTAAACACAGAAGTCTTGGCAGCTAAAACACAATCACTCCATTCCTAAGATTTAGCTATCGATCCTAAACCTTTAAAATTCCACTTTGGTGATTTAAACTTTCAGTTAGCTAAGATGCTCGAAAATCAATACACATAAGATCTTCTTAGAAGAGCATCTTGAAAAAGTGTTGTCAACTTCCTTTCCCTCATAAAAGGCACTGGGAAGAGTTCAAGGATGGCATGTCGAATGATGCCATAGAAGGAGAGCCAAGCCACTTAGGAGTAAATTCTATTTTCTCCCCTTCTATGCCCACAATAAATATCTCTGAACCCATCTCTAAACCCATCTTTGACCTCAATGAATCTTTTTATGCTCTTTCTACTAAACTTTATAATGACCCTATAAATCTATCAAGACATCTCAAGAATAAAAGTCATAGGAATGTCCAAGAAGAGCAACGACAATGGCAGGAATGCATAGAATATACTAGAAATACATATGCTATTGTAAAAGAATGGATGGAAGAGGATGAAGCTTTAGCACTAGCATCTAAACTTGGTTTAAATTCAAATGGTGAGCTGAAATCAATTTCTTTAATAAACGGAACTCACCCAAGTTTAGAGAAAAATTTAGAGACCAACCTTAGGGATATCAATTCATGGGAAATTCTAGAAAATAAAACATCCAATAAATGTTATAGGCATAAAATAATAGAGGCAAACTTGTTACCTATAGACATCCATGAAGAAACATCATTGGAGTTTGAAAAGGGAAATCACATCGATGAGCATGGAAATTATCTCATAAACACTTCATCAAATCCATGGTCATATGAGAAATCTTCTAAATCTTTTGGTCTCTCTAATATTACCACACACGAGATCTTTAATCCTCTCTTTATACCTGTTCATAAAATCATTAAAAGGGTGGTTGTAGATGCATATGTTTATTATAAATATTATAGATCTCATTGTAATCTTGATATAGGCGCACAAAGGCTAGTGTTCTAGAGAAAACCGCCGCACAAACTCAACATACAATAATTAGAAGGTTTTCCAAAAATAACCTTGTGTCCTAAAATAACCACTCATGAAAAAAATAGCATAGCTATAATGCCCTTGTGAATTCATGAAAATGTTCCTTTGGATATTTTTGTCACTAACCATTTTAGGTTTGAAGTGAGAAAATAGCTAATGGCAGTGCCAGGTATGACCAACCGATCATAATACAAATTAATCCATCCAAACTTAATTTTGCTTTGCAAAATCCAGCTTGGGGGAAATGGCCTTATTTAGAAAATCCTATGTTGCTAATATTGATTGTCTCTACCTTTATTCAATTTGTTAATCATGCTCTTTTATCTCTTTTTGAATAAATCTCTACAATACTTTTATGTTACCTTTGTCTATGCTACTATGTTTTGGTTTGAAAGTACTACAATTGGGTACTTTCATAGGTTTTTTAAATTAAGCGTGGTGCTTAGGTTAAATAACCTTCCTTAACTCAAAATTAGACATGGAGTTTAGCTTGGTTATTGAACTAGAAATTGTTGTAGTAGACATTGGATATTTTGTAGACTAACCCCCGTAGAAAAACTTTTAATTTAACTTGGGTAAGTCATGAGATAAATTTCAAATCAGAGATGAAGTAGGGTACATCATGAATTTCAATAACTTTGTAGAAGAAGACACAACTCGTTCATCATAGATGGAGGAATTGCGAGTATTAATGGTTCATTCACTTTATCTTCTAATGCAAGTTACTTTGCCTCAAGCCATGTCTATATAAAAAATGATCTATGCTAAAACAATATCAATACTATCTTTTCATTAGCATAGATAGAACAAAATAAAGTTCTAGACAAGCAACCTGTGTTCAAAATTTATATACTCCTTCGGGTATGTGTTGTCCACTAATCTATTATAGGCATAATAATGACTGGAGTAAAAAGAATCAAAAGATCAAAGAAGCAAAAGATGGCAAAAGAATGAGTGCAACAAAGGAGACAAGATATCCATGAACAACTTAAGATGCAAAAGAAAGGACCATTAGTCACTTACCATTCATCACTTAGTACCATCATGCTCTAATAATGAAGGTAATATTTTAAAGTAAGAGGTCACTGTTCTTCTCTTGATCTTGGTGCATACACAAATGCAGGCACAAACATGTTAGAGTTACAACTTAAATTCATTAACCTAATTAACTCAACATGCTTTGTTCCTTAAAATTGTTCATGGCACCGTTCTCTTAATCTCAGTCTTAACCAAACAAGCAAAAACATTATATTCGATCTTGGGAAGATGATAGTCATACTCATTTGAAAATTTATATAGAGATAGACGATCCTTCCATTGGTTAAGCAATTTTATTCTTTTTCTACCATGTGAACGTGAATGCAATATTCAATGCTTAATCTTTTGATCTTACCACTCATGTCATAAATAAACAATTTATGTAACACCAACTTTATCTTGTTCAATATGCCTAAGGATGGAGAAACAATAAATAAAGAAATAAATTTGGTTTTGTTGGTGTTTTTTCCACCAGCAGAGCCTATGCACTTGATCTCGCCTTAGTTTTGCAAACAGGACAACGCATCGAGTAAAGTTTATTAATTCTACAAGTAAAAGTTACGTGAATATGCACACTGAGCAAGATGCTACCAGCTACTATTAAAGCTCTACTTCAACCTATGGGCCAAACCAAAGAACAAAAGTGACATCATCATCACTAGAGGTATGCAACCATTAAGACCTCCATCTCTCAAGATGGAGAGATACACAAGAGTGGAAGAAAAGTTCTATCGGTAAACTTAAAATTCTGTACCCTTGCCATAAGGTAATATGGTAGTTATCTAGTTAATTTGTATTCCTATCTACATTAATAATTTTTCCAAAGCATATCCATCTTTTTTGCATATTAAAAAATAATAATAATAATAATAATAATAATAATATCAAATAAATAAATAATAATATTTGCTGCTTCATTTATTGCATCATAGAATAGTAAAAGCCCCACGTGAATAAACTTGTGATAACCCTATAGGAATATTTACTATGGTGGCATAAAAAAATAATAATAGCTCCTATATTTACTTTCTTGCATTATGAAAAGCCTAAACCCCATAAGAATAAATATTCTCTTTGGTGGCATAAAAATATAACTATATATCATGCACACATATTTAATTTCTACATAACTAGAAAATCTTAAAAAGAGAATCTGCTAAAATTTGTCAATTTAAAATCAACTCATAAGAACAATCAATCACTTATTGGCTGACCGCTAACCTCTTATTAAATTCGAGGCCTCGAGTTTTGGTTTTCTTGTTGGAGTATAATTATGCAAGAACAACATTATGACAAGGAGAGAGTCTATCGGTGGCACCCACGAAAACCGCTGCTAGTTAGCTCACTCTAAAGATCATCAACACCAAGTATTGCAAACATCTAGGTTGGGGGAGGAGCATCCTCTAGTTATCAGGTAACTATACCTAGGCGATTATCGAGTCTATTTTATATAGTCATAAAATACCAAAAATATATGGGCACATGAAGATCCATGTCTTTAGAGTCTTGCGAGTCCAATAAAAAGATGAATAATAAATTAAAATCAAAAAATAAAATACTTATCTATGTATTAAGGTGTGATCATAGAGTGTGTCTAGTTAGTAAGAGTTAAATAAAAACTAGATAACATTAAAATTTTGTCTTCGAGATGATGAATAGTTGCTCTACCATAATTCTTTCAAGTCCTAGTTTTCAACCATGAATTCTCCTGAGTTTTGGACATGACTGCTTTGATATAAGAATTTACTCTGAACCTAAAACTTGTGGAGGCATATGCTTGAGCTAAGTCTAGGTAATTGATTGATATGATACATAAAGGTCTAAGATGCTATTTATCTTATTCCTAGCCTTACTAAGTTCTAGAGATTTATTCTAAAAACCCAAAATCTTACATAATGAGCTCTTGTATGATAAAGTTTGAATTCCTACCAAAGCCATATAATACATTTAGTGTTAGGAAAACATTTGCGCATTCATGTTGCTTGCTTTACATTGAGTTCAGTCAATCTTTGTTGTATATCTTATAAGAGCCTTGTCATGCTTTTAAACTTAAGATCACTTACACACTCCACCCACATATGCATTACTCCTACTCTAGGATGTAAGCGCAGTCATTTCCACTTTCATCCAGATCCACCTTAAAAATGTTTTTCTCCTACACTAGGAGTAAACATCCAAAAATATACCCTATAGGACAGCCCCCATTTAATTGCTCTAAGTTCTTATCATTATCTCTCCAATTATTTATATTCAAAGGATGCATGTGGCTATTCAAAAAAAAAAAGAGAGTAGAAGAAAAAGGGGAGTAAAAGATGGACAAGTATCCAATAATTAAAACAATGGGTACATAGATGTCCGCCTCCCAGATTAAAAAAAAAGAGAAGAGAAAGAAAGAGAGAATAAAGATAGCCCATGTTTTTCCACGAAAAGTTCTAAGGAGAGAGTTATCTTCAAAGAGCAAAAGTAGAATTAGGATTAGCCACTAAATACCATATATACACCTATCCACCATATTCCATACACATGCACATCTTGATTTGATTGTATGCCTCGATTCTCTGTGGATCCATTGTTTGACTTTACAACATATGAATTGCAAGTATGCTCATCCTTGTTATTGCCACTCCTATGAACTCCACTATAATCCTTAGTTATAGGAAGGCATAACATCATTAATGCCTCAGTGAGATCCATAAATACCATATATAATAAGAGACTTAAGGGTATCATACAATTAAGCTCTGAGTTTTATTTCAAAAACTTACAAAACTCTAAAATATTGGTACTGTGAAGAATTTGAGACATAGTGCTTGACTTGATTGTTCTATCTTTCGATTGCTCAAGACTTATGCAAAAGCTGTAAAGCTCCATGGTTAAAGATAAAATGGGTAAGTTTAAAAGTTAGAGCAGTTTTGTCTTAACCGAAGGAAAAATTTATGTTTCAAAGTGAGTGTGCTTAAAAGAAATAAAAGTATTGCAGCAAACTCCCGATCCAAATATTTTAATAATTAGGCTTAGGTTGTTTGCCAAGGAACTAGCAAAAGGTAAGCTTGGGGGAGTTGTTGACGGTGGATAACATCAATATTTATTAGAACTTTAGACATAAAAGGATACATGAATACATACTAGTCTAGGGTTTTAACTGACAATTTTCACAAGTTTTGCATATTCTATATTTTCCAGAGATTATTCCAGAAAAGCATAAAGAAGGGATTAAGTGTATAATCATCACGAAACTTATCCATGACGGAAAACATCGTCATCGAGGCTCGGGGAAGGGTCTAGAAGACACCCGAAGTAGTGGGACCCACAGGGGAGTCCAGGTGGGGCCGGCTGGCCCCACCCTGGCACCGGTCGGTGCCCCCCTGTGGCCTCTGGCCGCCGCCTTCTGGAGTCTTCCTCCCACGCGTCCTTGAAAGCCAAGCAAAGCATCCCTCCGTCGATCTAAGGTCGGTTTGATCCGACGGTGCACAAAAGATGAAGACGCGGATCGATGACGTGGCGGTTCTTTGCCCCCTACTCCACCTCGGCCTATATAATGATGCCCCAAGGCCCCTCCTAAAGGCATTCTACACCCCGGTGCTTCATATTCTCTACATAATTAGGGTTAGGGTCCCTCTAGTTGATCTAGTTCTAGTTCATCTAGATGTAGCAATTAGGGGAGACTAGTTCATCTAGATCTAGTCTTGTTTAGAGATTAGAGAGTTTGAGTAGAGGAGTAGAGATTCTAGAGGAGTTCGGGCATGTCGGCGCTTCTTCGTGGCTGTATTCTTCTGGATTCAGTTCCCTCGCCCCGAAGCTGCGTTCTGAGGTACTTTTGTATTCGCCATTCCGATTCAAGTAAGCAACTTGTTTTTATTCGTTCTTAAGTTCACATCTCATATTGAGTGCTTTGATCTTGGTCATTACTTGGTTGAAGTAGTACTTCATAGTGTAGGCGTGGTGCCTAGGCTAGGTTTACTTGTGGATGTCCCCTGATTAGCCGGATAGTGGTAGTCCGCGTAGGTGACAGCTGCATTGGTTCCTCTGTAGTCCACTTTCCGTTGATAGGACAGATAGGCTGATAGGTGCTTGGTAGGAGATTACTCTGTTTCTTCTCCTATTCGAGTGACTTGCCCAGTTAGACGGTATTATACAAAGCTTACCGGTTGTCAGAACTAGAGTGCAATAGCTATTTCCTCTTTCTTGATATTATCTAGCCTAATTGTAGGGTTAAGTCTATATACTTTGTCATCATCACAACTGTTCCCTGTGGATACGATATTTAAAACCTCCGAGTAAAATATGACACTGGTATGATATCTGTGTGCTTGCGGATAATCCTACTTAAAACTTATTTAATGGAGTGCAGTTAATTTATACCAACAATGTAAGTCCTCAGAAATATACCTGCATTCAGACAAAAATTCTCCTCCAAGTTTAAGCAATAACTGAGCTGACTTTCAAACTTAGTCATGTTACCTTTGACTATGGGGCTTATTAGCTCTTACTTGGGCCTTTAGTAATTGAAAGATAGAAAGATCCAGCTAAGCACTATGTCTCAAGTTCTTTGTTCAATTATCATTCTAGAGTTTTTAGAGGTTTTCAAATAAAACTCAGAGTTTTCCATGTATGACACTCTCAAGTCTTTCAGTGTATGTGGTATTTATGGATTCTCACCAAGGCAGTAGTGATGGTTCCTTTCTTTTTCATCCTATAGCTAAGGCTTATGTGGAACTTATAGGTAAGGAGAAAACTTGAAAGAGCAAACTTGTAATGCACATGTTATGAAGTCAAACAATAGATCCACGGAGAAACAAGTCATACAATCGAATCAAGATGTGCAAGTGTATGGATATGGTGGATAATTGGTGGAACCTAATTCTACTATGCTCCTTAAAGATATATCTCTCTTTTGGATTTTGGAACTGGCTAGAGGTTATGAGCTATGTTTTTATTATTATTTTTTTCTTTAGGGAGGCTGGTATCTAAGTACCCATTGTTTTTTTTGCATTCGAACACTTGTCCATTTTTTCAAATCCTTTATTTTCTCCTTTTTTTGATAATTTTTGCATAGCTCATAACACTCCTTTTGGCACTAAAGTTTTTTGAGAGATAGCAATCAAGAACTTAGAGCATTTATTGGGTGGCTATCTAATGGAAATGTTTTTGGTGTTCTCTCCCAGTGTAGGAGCAAAATATTTTTGGATGGGTGTAGATGGAATGGCATGTTGTTGCGCCTACTCCAGTGTAAAGTAGTGCATATGTAGGTGGAGTGTAAGTGGATCTTGATTCAAGAGCATGAAAAATCTCTCATAAGGGTCACAAAGGTTGATAAAACTCAATGCAAGACAAGCAGCATATATGTGAAAGTTTATCTAGCCTATCTCATCATGTTTAGCTCTGATGGGAATGTAAGCTTTGTCATATAGGAACTCATCATGTAAAGTTTTTGCATTTTTTTAAAAGACAAATCTCTAGAACTTTAGTGTCACTCAGAACAAGATAGATAGCAGCTCAAACTTTCTCAATTAGATCAATCAAGTACCTAGACTTAGTTCAAGCATATGCAACCCACAAGTTTCAGGCTCAGAGCAAATCTTCATGTCAAAACAGTTAAAGCCAAAATTTGGGAAAACTTATGTCTAAAACTAGGTACTTCAAAGGTGTTATAACAGAGCAGCTTTTTATCATTTTCATCTTTAAGGATCATCTCAAGGGCTTGCCTATTTATTGACTCTATCTAGACAAACATTTTTTATTTGATTTTTCATTTTCAAAGACTCATACTATATAAGACTCTAAAAAGCATGGACCTTCATGTGTCCACATATTTTTGGTATTTTTAAGTTTTCTTATAATACTATGGTGAACCTTCATGTGCTCACATATTTTTGGTATTTTTTCATTTTTTATGACTGACTCGATAATCGTGTAGGTACACTTACCTGGGTACCTAGGGGATGCCTTCCCCCAAGCTGGTTGTTGTCGTGGTTGAGCATTGAAGCTGAGCAGTCCTCTAGATGGAGCTCATGCTTGCAAGAGCTGGTGTAGCCGGGAACCTCAATCTCATCCAATAAGAAGTTACTTCCTCCACACAGTGATTAGTGTGTGTAGGGAAGGTGTACTTCGAGTGATGTAGATGATGATTTCTAGGTGAACTAGCTCTTGGAGTCACCTTGCAGCAAACATCTCACAAAACACCAAAACTCATGGAACGGATAGGATAAGCAGTTAGTGGTTAGCCATTTCAAGGATTGGTTGTTGTGAGAGGTTTTCAAAGGTTGTTACAGTGTATATAGTGCAGCAAGATGCTCAATGATTATTTTTAAATTTTCTATTTTTATTATGTAGAAAAGAAAACATGTATGCATGATTATTTTTGTTATTTTTATACCACCACGGTGAAGACTCCTACGGGCTTTTACGCACCATAGAACTGATCATGGGGCCTTAAGTTTTGTAATGCATGAATTATCTAACAAGATGAATGCATATTTATTTTTATTTATTATTTTTTTCAGTGCAGTACAAGGGTTGGGGAAGATTGCTATATCAAATGATCATTCAATATCAAATGTGCTTCTTGTTGCATCATTAAGCTTCAACTTGCTATCCATTGGTCAATTGTGTGATCTTAGCTTTCAATGCTTATTCATTGAGAAGGAAGTGGTTGTGTCAAAGAAAGATGATCAACAAGTGATATTCAAGGGCTTTAGATAAACAATTTTTATCTAGTTGACTTCTCCTCTGAAGATACAAACTTGAAGACTTTCTTATTCACGAAGACATCACTTGGTTTGTTATGGTATAGGAGGCTTGCTGATGTTGGATGAACACTCTCAAAAAGCTATTGAAGAAGGAGATGGTTAGAGGTTTGAAGGATGTTGTATTTGAGAAGGACAAGTTTTGTAGTGCAAGTCAAGCCGGCAAACAAGTTGCCAACACTCATCCATCTAAAGCATACATGTCAACATCCAAAGTGCTAGAGTTACTTCACATGGATCCATTTGGACCTACAACCTACAAGAGCTTGGGAGGCAACTTATATTGTCTTGTGATTGTTGATGACTATTTAAGATACACATGGGTATTCTTTCTTCAAGACTAAAACCGAAGCCACTCCATCATTCAAGAAGTTTGCCAAGAGAGCACAAAATGAGTTTGAGAGCAAGATCAAGAAGATAAGAAGTGACAATGGAAAAGAGTTTGACAACACAAACATTGAAGAATATTGTGATAAAGTTGGGATCAAGCATGAAGTCTCTTCAACTTACACTCCACAACAAAATGGTGTGGTAGAAAGGAAGAACCGGACACTAATCACCCTTGCAAGAACAATGCTTGATGAGTACAACACACCGGAGAGGTTTTGGGCCGAAGCTATCAACACCGCATGTTATGCGGCCAACCAATTGTTTCCTCACTGGTGGTTCAACAAGACTCCGTATGAGTTGCTCAATGGAAAGAAGCCGGATATCTCTTTCTTCTAGGTATTTGGTTGCAAATGCTACATCTACAAGAAGCGGCAACACTTATTGAAGTTCCAAAGATGTTGTGATATTGGCTTTCTTGTTGGTTACTCATTGAAGTTCAAAGTATATCGAGTATTCAACCATGCCACCGGTTTGGTAGAAGAAACATATGATGTGGAGTTTGATGAATCTAACAGCTCCCAAGGAGCACATGAGAATCTTGATGATGTAGGTGATGAACCAGTGAGGGAGGCTATGAAGAATATTCCAACTGGAGATATCAAGCCAAAGGAGGATGAAGATGAAGTACAAGTGATTGATCAACCTTCTTCATCCCGTGTGCCACAAGATGATGATAAAGATGGGAGAAATCTAAATAAAAACATTCCTATCTCCCATGAACAAAGAGTGGCACAAGCTCAAGATGTTGATGCTCCACAACCTCCTCCACAAGTGGTTGATAGAAGAACAACTCCTCTACTCCAAGCACATCCATAGGATCTCATCATCGAAAGTCCGACAAGGGGTGTACTGACTCACTCTCAAAAATATGCATCATTTATTGAACATCACTCTTCTGTCTCTTGCATTGAGCCTACTAGCATAGATGAATCTCTTCAAGATCTGGATTGGGTGAATTCTATGCACGAAGAGTTGAACAACTTCACCTGCAACCAAGTGTGGACACTTGAAGAGCGTCCTAAAGGTGCAAGAGTCATTGGAACAAAATGGGTGTTCTACAACAAGCAAGATGATCAAGGTGTGATTGTAAGGAACAAGGCAAGACTAGTTGTAAAGGGGTTCTCTCAAGTTGAAGGCTTGGATTTTGGAGAGACCTTTGCATCGGTTGCAAGACTTGAAGTCATTCGTATCCTCGTTGCATATGCATCTAATCACAACATTAAACTCTTTCAAATAGATGTGAAAAGTGCATTTTTAAATGGCTTCATAAATGAACTAGTCTATGTTGATCAACCTCATAGGTTTGAAGACCCTAGATATCCTAACCATGTTTATAGATTGTCCAAGGCATTATATGGGCTAAAGCAAGCCCCAAGAGCTTGGTATGAGCGCCTTTAGGACTTCCTTATTGAAAAGGGCTTTAAGATTGGGACCGTGGACACCACACTATTCACCAAGAAGCTTAATGGAGATATCTTCATTTGTCAAGTCTATGTTGATGATATCATATTTGGCTCAATAAATGAAGACTATTGCAAAGAGTTTGGTAATTTGATGTCGAAGGAATTCGAGATGTCTATGATTAGGGAGCTTACATTCTTTCTTGGTTTTCAAGTGAAGCAAATGAGAGAAGGGAATTTCATCTCTCAAGAAAAGTATACCAAGGATCTTCTCAAGAGGTTTAATATGGATTAATGTAAGCCCATCAAGACTCTAATGCCATCCAATGGACATCTCGACCTAGATGAGGGAGGTAACCCGGTTGACCAAACTCTCTACCGTTCTATGATTGGTAGTTTGTTATACTTGACTGCATCTAGGCCTGATATCATGTTTAGTGTGTGTATGTGTGCTAGATTTCAAGCTAACCCTAAGGAGGCTCACTTAGTTGCCATAAAAAGAATCCTTAGGTACCTCAAGCACACACCAAGCATTGGCCTTTGGTATCCCAAAGTAGCTAGTTTTAACCTTGTGGGCTATTCCGATTCGGATTATGCTGGTTGCAAAATTGATAGGAAAAGCACATTCGGAGGGTGCCATTTGTTTGGTAGATCACTAGTATCTTGGTCCTCAAAGAAACAAAATAGTGTGGCATTGTCAACCACCGAGGCGGAGTATATAGCCACTGGAGCTTGTTGTGCACAAATCCTTTATATGATATAAACCCTTCTAGACTATGGTATAGCTCTAAAAGGTGTACCTTTATTGTGTGATAATGAGAGTGCCGTAAAACTTACTAACAACCCGGTTCAACACTCTCGCACCAAGCACATCGATATCCGTCATCACTTCCTTAGAGATCATGTTGCAAAAGGAGATATATCTTTAGAGGGAGTAAGGACGAAAGATCAATTGGCGGATATCTTCACAAAACCTTTAGATGAAGCACAGTTTTGCAAGTTGAGGAATGAGCTTAATATTCTTGATCTAAGTAACTTTACTAAAAGATGAGGTTGTGTTGTCGATTGCATTGCATTTGTAATATAATCATATTTAAACTTATGTATTGCACGTAGAGCTTGGCTAACTTAGTTAAGATAACCACCCCAAAGCGTGTGAAGGAGCTTAACTAAGGACAAACTTGACAAGCGACGTTGCATTGCATTTGCATGTGTGTTTCTTTTGTCGTTTCTTTTTGGTTAAGCTTGAGCATCCGTTGTGTTCGTCCACCGATAGTGTGACAGAACCGCCCAATTTATATACGATCAAGCATGACGGTCTCCGTTAATCACGTTGACACGCACATGCCATCACGCATATAAACCCGGAAGTCTGCCGAGAGTCACGAATGACCTCGGTAAATCAACTTTACAACCAGGATTGTACTCGATTAAGCAAATACATATCATATACTTAGAGTTCGCAGCATAAAGTTATTACAATAGGATAAAGCATAATGAATAAAAGTTTAGTTTCAAATCATTTTACAACAAAACCAAGTTTGGGATGATTACCAAATTGAAAACTTGAGTGATATTGCTAGCTTATGACATCCTCCAGTGAAGTATAAATGAGAAGCCTATATGGAGTAGCCGTGCCCATCGGCTTTTAGTTAACACCATCTGCAAACAAAGCAATTCACCTGCAACAGGGTGGGATAAAACCCTAAGTACTCAATTGTACTCCGCAAGACTTACCCGTCAGGGAGAAGAAATAAAGGACACCAAGGATCATGATAGGCCATATGTGGAGTTTGATGGCTAGCATCATTTGCAGAAAAGCTACTAATGTCATCCTTACTTTAAGTTTTAGTAGCAGTATTACTATTGAGCTATTTAGGACTACATTAGTACCTTTCTACATCATGTCATTTTAATCATAGAAACCATAGTTTGTGGATGGGATACCAATCAAAATCCTTACCTTCACCATCCAAGGTGTTCTTTTATCACTACGTCTCTGTGAAAAGGTATGAGTTTCTCACTATCCGGAAGAGACGGTGATTCGAATCGATTACACTAGCTGGGTAAAGCCCGTATCACACACCCGCACAAGTGTGTACATCACCCGCGCGAATCACCGTTCACTCTATTCGAAAGATAGGATTGAACCGTTTCGCAAAACTGACGGTGCTGCATCCTCACAAGTCATGCCCGTTCAGCCCGTAGCCCGTAGTCACGCAGGGTCTTGGATCAGTACCCTCTCCACTAGTTGCTCTCCTCCCAGCAATGCTAACGGTTCAATTCCTACCTCAAACGTGCTATTCGGTTTCACGGTCGAAACGAGTTATTCGGCTGTTATGTGAAGGTACGTTCAATCTCATACCTAGATCCAGAATACGGTACGGTCCTTAATTGACATAGACGGGAAAACATAAGCATACAAGACCTCCATGTTCTGTAGCATCACCATCACCAAGTCCCGTCCAGTCTCCAATTATTAACCACCTCATGATTCAAAGATAGCATATATATCCCGTTGTAGCAAGTATCCATCCTATATCTCGCGGATGACCGGAAATCACCCGGCTTCTACCGGTCTAAGCATGGCTAAGCATTTAAGGAAAACGTCCTACACATACTAGTGGAATATTATTTGGAAATAGTTGTAGAGCAAGGTAATCATGCAACAACGGTTTCATCCAACGCCTATTTACTTAATGCACATTACACTAGACTTAAGGTGTAACAAAGCATGTATAAAACAGAGAGAATAGGTCATGCTCTGGGGCTTGCCTGTGTTGCAGGGAAGGTTAGCGGTTAATCTTGGCATCGGCATCTTCCATGGAAGCATCTCGTTGGGATTGGATCATCATGAATTTCCTTCGGAACTTGACCATCGTGATTCTTTGTCTCTCACGTGTACTACACGAAATGGAATAATGCATGCTTAATGCTATGCATGACATGATGTGTGACATAATGCATGATGAGATGATTTGCTTGAATAATAACAAAGGAAAGCTACATAAGGTTCCATGTATGCAATTTTCTTTCTCGGATGACAACACTGTATTATCAAGTTTGTTGTTAATCTTTACAGAGTAGATGCATATCTCCTCTCTAAAGAAGTTACTACAAAACTTGCACGCAACCACATATTAGCTATTATAGGTCTATCATGATCATTATTACTAATGTATCAAGTTGCCGAGGACCATTTGGGTTCCATGATCCAAGGTCTACAATCAACCCAAAAGTCACACCAATCATCACATGTCTAATCCTTTCCAAAATCTATAGTAAAGAAGCATCTAGATCATTACTCAATTAATTAGCGAAATGCTATTAGTTTAAGTTGGATAGTACCTAACCAAATTCAAGATGCTTCAGTCATGGCAAGCTTTGCCACTTAAGTTATTACTAAACTCCTTAAACACACAATGGTTGCATGGATCAGCAATTCAGATTATAAAAAGTAGAACAGGTCAGCAGCTAGGCATCAACTTCTTTTTAATCATAATTGAAGATCTAGACATCCAATAGAGGTGTTCCTAGACTTTTTTGGAAAGCCTATAAAGTTGTCTATAACTTTGTTATTATCATCTCAGCTTGATTTAATCATTAACCAAGTCAATTAACCCAGGGAATCAATTCTGTCCAGAATTAGGATAGAATCTGTCCCTGAAATAAACATACTCATAACCAGGGCTATAGACAACCAAAATTAGTGATCCAAGATATTTTAAACAGCTTATGAAAAACACTACAACTCTCTAATTATGACCAAAAGGTGATTCACAAGTTAATCTAGTCGAACAAGCTGACCTTTCAAGAATGCACAGGCAGTGGAAAGAAATTGTTTGACGTTGTGTACAACCTATAACTCTCAATTTTATTGTCCTAAAATCATGAAATTTTAGGAAAAACAAGCTGAGTGAGTGAGCTACAACTTTTGTATAGAACATACTTGCAGAAAACACCATTACCCATACGAAGTTATCACCACAACAGACACTGTTCTTGCAGTCACTTTCAGCATATAAGCAAAACAAGTTCCCTTCTTGATTTCTATCCAAAAGCACACATGTATGAGCTATTTAAATAGATTCAACCACCATTACATGATCATACAATACCTAGCTCAGATAAAAACATAGCAAAGCATCACAAGAACCATGTATTTACTAATTATCTACTTAAGCAAGTCATTAACTTATATATAAAGGCTATAATTATTATTTTTAGGTGATATTTCAAACATCTAGTTTAGACTTGATATTTTTATAGGTGAAAGGTAATATTGAATCATGACTAATTTAGGAGTATCACATGTTAAAGTTTTATAAATTAATTATTACAAAAATAACAAATATTAATTACCAATAAGCATGTGAAAACAAGTTAAATGCAAAACTCAATATTTTCTAAAACATATGACCATGTTAAGTGTCATTGGGTTATTACAACATACCAGGGTAAAGGAAAAAAAATTTCTATTTTTGCTTTTTTATTTTAATTATAAATTAATTAAATGTACTCACTAGGCTTTAAACAATATATCTAAATAACTCAGTCATATATGCTCCATAATTTATAAAATTTTAATTATAGCACAAGCATCACAGGAATAGACTAGTATAAAATTTGCACATCATTTTGAGCACTATAGCAGCAGTTATGATTTTCTTAATCTTAACCCCTGATTAGCAAAGATCTAATTATGTCGTAAAAACTTTAAACTAAAACATGTTATATTATGATACCAATGCATAGATCCACTCAAAGGGATTCCAAAAATTCCTCATTTGCTATTTTACAATTTTTCTATAATTTTATATGAATTTCCAAAGTTTCAGCTGAAATCACATAAAAGAAAAAGGGAAAAAGAAAACTGCACTGTGCATTACTATTCACCTGAGTCACGGTCTTTGCACTTAACCCCCTGTCTGTTATTGAATTTTTGCGTGAGATCCTTCTCTTGCTTCTTCTTGTACAGAACAGAGGAGTCGAGGGAGGAAGCCGATTCCCGGCGACTGGAGGCCGGTGAAGGACAGAGAGGAGGCGCAAGGGCATATCCATCCCTAACCGCACCTGCATAAGGAGCCGGCTTCGACGGAGGCCACCCACGGTGCCCTGGCCGCGAGCGTCGGCAGCACAAATGGCGGCAGCTCCGGCAGCGATGGCGACTAGCAGCTCCAATGGCCGTGGTGGTAGGGAAAAAGGGCGGAGGAGGAGCAGCGAGGCGTGGGGAAGGTGATGGAGGACTTGTCTTAGGCGGAGAGAGGCAGGAGTAGCAAGAACGCTGGTGGCACGGAGCTTGGCTATGGCGGCCACTGCACCGGCGATGACGGTGTGCGGACTGCTCAGGCGGTGAGGGAAGGCGAGAGTGGGTTCAGCAGCTACGCTAGGATGTAGTGAAGGTGACTGCAAATTATTGCAGGTGATGGCAGAGCAGGGGTGGGGAATTTCACCGGCGATTGAAGCTCGACGGCGGCGCAAGGAAGAAGAAAAAGAAGACAACGGCGACGGCTCTGGCTTTTGTAGGCAAGGGTGAGGCTTAAGAGGTGGCCAGCACCTTCGTGAACATGAGTAGGTGGCTGGAGACGTGGGTGCATGCGCGGAAATGGGGAGGCCACGGCGGCGCAGGTGAACAGGACGGCATGGGCAAGGGGAGGAGAAAAGGAAACTGGACTTCTCGTGGTTTACTGTAGTGACTGAAAACATCATCTTCCTCCCTCATTTTCTCACTAACCAGATGATCAAAAGGCGAACCAGTGGCATCGTGGTACACTCCTATAGGTGTACATCAGCTTTGATTAAAGGTTCAAGAGCTAACTCGAGCTAGATTGCAAACCACAGGCTATCAAACATAGGTAAAAACAAACACTGAAACTCGATTCAGTTATGCAGAGCTGATTACAGCAATTAGCTGATTTTGGCATTTAATTACTGATTAAGCAACAGCAAACAACTCAACCAATTCCATACTAACAAAGTACAAACTTTCTACTATCACATAGTGAACTGGTTTCCAAAATGTTATTTGTGAAAAACTGTTTAAATCAGCCTTGAAAATGGAATTTGATTTCTGAAATCAGGGACTTAGAATTTTTTTGTCACCTTATAATGTTATGCTGAATTCAGTTTTAAGTGCACTTTTTGAGCAATTTAAAAAGAGATTTAGCCCTGGGCCCTTAAACAAAGTTGGTAGCATAAAACTTGTACTACAACTTTTCTGTCACCTTATAATGTTATGCTGAATTCAGTTTTAAGTGCACTTTTTGAGCAATTTAAAAAGAGATTTAGCCCTGGGCCCTTAAACAAAGTTGGTAGCATGAAACTTGTACTACAACTTTTATTTTGGGCTCAACTCCAAAAACTGAACAAAACATATAGTTGCACTTTAAACCATTTACTAACTTGATAAAAACTCAAACAACCTTACCATCACATGTAGGCATATTTTGGTGAAATCATCAACACAAACCCTACCTCAAATATAATTCTAAACATTTTTAAACTATCTTTAAGATTATTAAGCAAGCATGTATGTTGCACACATAGAAATTGCAATAGCATATGCTTATGAGTAAATGCATATTAATGCTTATGCATTAATGAAAATGTAATGCAACATGATTAATACCAGGGTGTTACAGCTCCTCCCCCCCTTACAGAAATCTCGTCCCGAGATTTCAGGGTAAGCAAGGTTCTAGGTTAAGTAATGGAAAAGAAAATGTGACAAATACATCAATTTATAGGAAGTTCATAAAACAGTGAGGATCAATAGCAAGGTTACAACCGTGATCAAAAGACGGTCGCATGACAAGGAATTTAGAAAATTTAAAGAAACAAGGCATGAATCCCAAAATAGATTCCAAAGTATAAGGGCACCATAATTGTGAGTTTATAATGGATCAAGTTCACAACCTCGATACTGACGTATGTCAAGTAGCACAACCATGTGGCGGCCTTTCCACAGGAGGCGCTTGATGTCATCGCGGCACCATAGGTCAGGAGCATGACACCATTATAAGGCATAATAGTACTCCCATGTAACCAAATCAGGATCACCATCGAAATTCGAAGTTGGTTACAATAACAAGGAATTTGAGGAATTCAAAAGGAATGTATCTTTGAATCCCAAAAGGTTATCCAAAGAGTGAAAGCGCTTTAATTATGAACTATAATGGAGTAGGAGCACCGACTACCATACTAGTGCGCATCCTGGAAAGAGGACACATCAATTGGGGACTACGAGGGATCATGATTATAGACCTCGGTATTAGTGATCGCCCGGCAGTACTTCTTATGGCTGCAGTCCATAGGAAACCCCAGGTTCCGACACTCTTACCTAGGTCACGAATCATGGGACCTTCGTAGGGCACAATTATGATGATTTTCAATCAACATGTATTGAGTTGAAAAGGAGTCAAGGCATGAGACATGTGTGGTTTTAAGAAATTAAGAATGTGTTCAAAAATTCCTGAGGAATTGGAATATATGGAGCAAAGATTTGTCAAGGAAAATTTTCAGTGATTAGCAACATGTAAGGGAAGATCTTAATGCAAAAGAATTGAGTAATGTATGAGTATGATGCATGCTCGATCTTACTCGTCCTCACAGATTTAGATAAGAGTAGACTTTCTAATCGATGATAAGTGGTGGCATTCCTACGTACTCTCAATAATTCGTGTCTAATTGATTTGCTACACGTTTTTATAATTAGCGTACCTGTAGAAGATTTTATTTCAGCCCGATTCCCACAAGATATATATAACACACAATGAAAGCAGTCACTTTAAATGCTCCCCATATATGTACACCCCTGTATACATATATGTAGCACTAAACTACCCGAATCATCATCATATCACCCACAATTAAGTACCTTCATATGAACATATGTGTAACATGTAAATATTCCGGTAACCACACTAGCACTCCCCTAGACCAGCGGTTGTCCGATCATGCTCTCACAACTCACACTTACCTCAGCGTAGGTGCGACGTTGCATGATTAAAAGACAGTTTATATACACATATACTTCCATATGAGGTCACCACCACCCTTAGGTCATCGGGTGACAAGATAACCATTCAATACTTACTTTCTTACCTGAGCGTAGAGGTATTTGATTCACACACTTGCAATAAAGTAAAACCCTCCAGAGTTAGTTGTAGCCACCTGATAGTCCTTATACAGGCTTAACGGAGATGTCGCTAGCATAGTTTTGAAAATCTTGATTTGAAACAAGTTTCATATAGCTAAAATAGGTTTTTCAAAAGCAAAACTTTGTTTTCAAACTATGTATATGATAGTATTATGCTTAATCTTGCTCTGATACCAGCTGTGACAGAACCGCCCAATTTATATATGATCAAGCATGACGGTCTCCGTTAACCACGTTGACACACACATGCCATCACGCATATAAACTCGGTAGTCTGCCGAGAGTTACAAATGACCTCGGTAAATCAACTTTACAACCAGGATCGTACTCGATTAAGCAAATACATATCATATACTCGAGTTCGCAAAGCATAAAGTTATTACAATAGGATAAAGCATAATGAATAAAAGTTTAGTTTCAAATTATTTTACAACAAAACCAAGTTTGGGATGATTACCAAATCGAAAACTTGAGTGATATTGCTAGCTTATGACATCCTCCAGTGAAGTATAAATGAGAAGCCTATATGGAGTAGCCGTGCCCATCGGCTTTTTAGTTAACACCATCTACAAACAAAGCAATTCACCCGCAATGAGGGTGGGATAAAACCACGAGTACTCAATTGTACTCCGCAAGACTTACCCGTCAGGGAGAAGAAATAAAGGACACCAAGGATCATGATAGGCCATATGTGGAGTTTGATAGCTAGCATCATTTGCAGAAAAGCTACTAATGTCAACCTTTCTTTAAATTTTAGTAGCAGTATTACTATTGAGCTATTTAGGACTACATTAGTACCTTTCTACATCATGTCATTTTAATCATAGAAACCATAGTTTGTGGATGGGATACCAATCAAAATCCTTACCTTCACCATCCAAGGTGTTCTTTTATCACTACATCTCTGCGAAAAGGTATGAGTTTCTCACTATCCGGGAGAGACAGCGATTCGAATCAATTACACCAGCTGGGTAAAGCCCGTATCACACACCCGCACAAGTGTGTACATCACCCGCGCGAATCACCGTTCACTCTATTCGAAAGATAGGATTGAACCATTTTGCAAAACTGATGGTGCTGCATCCTCACAAGTTATGCCCGTTCAGCCCGTAGCCCGTAGTCACGCAGGGTCTTAGATCAGTACCCTCTCCACCAGTTGCTCTCCTCCCAGCAATGCTAACGGTTCAATTTCTACCTCGAACGACCTATTTGGTTTTACAGTCAAAACGAGTTATTCGGCTGTTATGTGAAGGTACGTTCAATCTCATACCTAGATCCAGAATAGGTATAGACGAAAAAACATAAGCATACAAGACCTCCATGTCCTGTAGCATCACCATCACTAAGTCCCGTCCAATCTCCAATTATTAACCACCTCATGATTCAAGGATAGCATATATATCCCATTGTAGCAAGCATCCATCCTATATCTCGTGGATGACTGGAAATCACCCGGCTTCTACTGGTCTAAGCATGGCTAAGCATTTAAGGAAAACATCCTACACATACTAGTGGAATATTATCTGGAAATAGTTGTAGAGCAAGGTAATCATGCAACAACGGTTTCATCCAACTCCTATTTACTTAATGCACATTACACTAGACTTAAGGTGTAATAAAGTATTTATAAAACAGAGAGAATAGGTCATGCTCTGGGGCTTGCCTGTGTTGCAGGGAAGGTTAGCGGTTAATCTTGGCATCGGCATCTTCTATGGAAGCATCTCGTTGGGATTGGATCATCACGAATTTCCTTCGGAACTTGACCATCGTGATTCTTTGTCTCTCACGTGTACTACACGAAATGGAATAATGCATGCTTAATGCTATGCATGACATGATGCGTGACATAATACATGATGAGATGATTTGCTTAAATAATAACAAAGGAAAGCTACATAAGGTTCCATGTGTGCAATTCTCTTTCTCGGATGACAACACTGTATTATCAAGTTTGTTGTTAATCTTTACAGGGTAGGTGCATATCTTCTCCCTGAAGAAGTTACTACAAAACTTGCAAGCAACCACATATTAGCTATTATAGGTCTATCATGATCATTATTACTAATGAATCAAGTTGCCGATGACCATTTGGGTTCCATGATCCAAGGTCTACAATCAACCCAAAAGTCACACCAATCCTCACATGTCTAATCCTTTCCAAAAGCTATAGTAAAGAAGCATCTAGATCATTACTCAATTAATTCAAAATGCTATTAGTTTAAGTTGGATAGTACCTAACCAAATTTAAGATGCTTCAGTCATAGCAAGCTTTACCACTGAAGTTATTACTGAACTCCTTAAACACACAATGGTTGCATGGATCAGCAATTCAGATTATAAAAGTAGAACAGGACAGCAGCTAGGCATCAATTTCTTTTAATCATAACTGAAGATCTAGACATCCAATAGAGGTGTTCCTAGACTTTTTGGAAAGCCTATAATGTTATCTACAACTTTGTTATTATCATCTCAGCTTGATTTAATCATTAACCAAGTCAATTAACCCAGGGAATCAATTCTGTCCAGAATTAGGATAGAATCTGTCCCTGAATTAAACATACTCATAACCAGGGCTATAGACAACCAAAATTAGTGATCCAAGACATTTTGAACAGCTTATGAAAAACACTACAACTCTCTAATTATGACCAAAAGGTGATTCACAAGTTAATCTAGTCGAACAAGCTGACCTTTCAAGACTGCACAGGCAGTGGACAGAAATTGTTTGACGTTGTGTACAACCTATAACTCTCAATTTTTTTGTCCTAAAATCATGAAATTTTAGGAAAAACAAGCTGAGTGAGTGAGCTACAACTTTTGTATAGAACATACTTGCAGAAAACACCATTACTCTTATGAAGTTATCACCACAACAGACACTGCTCTTGCAGTCACTTTCAGCGTATAAGCAAAACAAGTTTCCTTCTTGATTTCTATCCAAAAGCACACATGTATGAGCTATTTAAATAGATCCAACCACCATTACATGATCATACAATACCTAGCTCAGATAAAAACATAGCAAAGCATCACAAGAACCATGTATTTACTAATTATCTACTTAAGCAAGTCATTAACTTATATATAAAGGCTGTAATTATTATTTTTTAGGTGATATTTCAAACATCTAGTTTAGACTTGATATTTTTATAGGTGAAAAGTAATATTGAATCATGACTAATATAGGAGTATCACATGTTAAAGTTTTATAAATTAATTATTACAAAAATAACAAATATTAATTACCAATAAGCATGTGAAAACAAATTAAATGCAAAACTCAATATTTTCTAAAACATATGACCATGTTAAGTGTCCATGGGTTATTACAACATCATACCAGGGTAAAGGAATAAAAATTTCAATTTTTGCATTTTTATTTTAATTATAAATTAATTAAATCTACTCACTAGGCTTTAAACAATATATCTAAATAACTCAGTCATATATGCTCCATAATTTATAAAATTTTAATTATAGCACAAGCATCACAGGAATGGACTAGTATAAAATTTGCACTTCATTTTGAGCACTATAGCAGCGGTTATGATTTTCTTAATCTTAACCCCGATTAGCAAAGATCTAATTATGTCGTAAAAAACTTTAAACTAAAACATGTTATATTATGATACCAATGCATAGATGGGATTCCAAAAGGTCGTCATTTGCTATTTTACAATTTTTTTATAATTTTATATGAATTTCCAAAGTTTCAGCTGAAATCACATAAAAGAAAAAAGGGAAAAGAAAAACTGCACTGTGCATTACTATTCACCTGAGTCACGGTCTTTGCACTTAACCCCCTGTCTTTTATTGAATTCTTGCGCTAGATCCTTCTCTTGCTTCTTCTTGTACAGAGCCGAGGAGTCGAGGGAGGAAGCTGATTCCCGGCGACAGGAGGCCGGTGAAGGACAGAGAGGAGGCGCAAGGGCATATCCATCCGTAACCGCACCTGCATAAGGAGCCGGCTTCGGCGGAGGCCACCCACGGTGCCACGGCCCTGGCGTCGGCGGCACAAATGGCGGCAACTCCGGCGGCGATGGCGACTAGCAGCTCGAATGGCCGTGGTGGTAGGGAAAAAGGGCGGAGGAGGAGCAGCGAGGCGCGGGGAAGGTGATGGAGGACTTGTCTTAGGCGGAGAGAGGCAGGAGTAGCAAGAATGCTGGCGGCACAGAGCTTGGCTATGGCGGCCACTGCACCGGCGACGACGGTGTGCGGACTGCTCAGGCGGTGAGGGAAGGCGAGAGCGGGTTCAGCAGCTGCGCTAGGATGTAGCGAAGGTGACTGCAAATTATTGCAGGTGATGGTAGAGCAGGGGTGGGGAATTTCACCGGCGATTGAAGCTCGACGGCGCAAGGAAGAAGAAGAAAAAAAGAAGACAACGGCGGACGGCTCTGGCTTTTATAGGCAAGGGCGAGGATGAAGAGGTGGCCAGCACCTTCGTGAACACGAGTAGGTGGCTGGACACGTGGGTGCATGCGCGGAAATGGCGGGAGGCCACGGCGGCGCCGGTGAACAGGACGGCATGGGCAAGGGGAGGAGAAAAGGAAACTGGACTTCTCGCGGTTTACTGTAGCGACTGAAAACATCATCTTCCTCCCTCATTTTCTCACTAATCAAATGATCAAAAGGCGAACCAGTGGCATCGTGGTACACTCCTACAGGTGTATATCAGCTTTGATTAAAGGTTCAAGAGCTAACTCGAGCTAGATTGCAAACCACAGGCTATCAAACATAGGTAAAAACAAACACTGAAACTCGATTCAGTTATGCAGAGCTGATTTTGGCATTTAATTACTGATTAAGTAACAGCAAACAACTCAACCAATTCCATATTAACAAAGTACAAACTTTCTACTATCACATAGTGAACTAGTTTCCAAAATGTTATTTGTGAAAAACTGTTTAAATCAGCCTTGAAAATGGAATTTGATTTCTGAAATCAGGGATTTAGAATTTTTCTGTCACCTTATAATGTTATGCTGAATTCAGTTTTAAGTGCACTTTTTGAGCAATTTAAAAAGAGATTTAGCCCTGGGCCCTTAAACAAAGTTGGTAGCATAATACTTGTACTACAACTTTTATTTTGGGCTCAACTCCAAAAACTGAACAAAACATATAGTTGCACTTTAAACCATTTACTAACTTGATAAAAACTCAAACAACCTTATCATCACATGTAGGCATATTTTGGTGAAATCATCAACACAAACCCTACCTCAAATATAATTCTAAACATTTCTAAAGATTATTAAGCAAGCATGTATGTTGCACACATAGAACTTGCAATAGCATATGCTTATGAGTAAATGCATACACTACACCACAACACCAATATAGCATCACATGTGTGTCGTTATAAATATACTAATATCGTTAAACCATCGGTCGGTATAGCTGTGCCACGGATCAAGTGTCGAAAAATGTACATGTTACGTTGAACTATCGGTCGGTATAAATATTTGGCTATACAGATAAACTGTCGGTCGATACAAATCAATAAAGGAGGCGAACCGTTGGTCGGTATAGTGCCATTGGCTATTGCCAAGTAAGAGAGGCCCGCTCGTGGGAAATTTTTTTAGGGGAGTCCGCGGGAACTGAGGAATCGCGCGCGAAACTGAAAATGAAAAAGGCCCTTTGCGGTAATACTTAGGCCCAAATAACATCAAACAAACCCTAGGTTCAGTCTCAGTTGCTATTCCTGCCGCCCAACATTGCGGCCGCCCGCCACCGCCGCCCAACACCACCGCTGCCCAGTCGGCGCCCCACTCCATCCGTTGCTCTAGCCAGATCTCTGTCGCGGCCACTCCTGCTCGGCTCCTCCTCCGCCAGATCTCCGTCGCCCGCTCCTGCTCCCCCCACCTAATCTCCGTCGCGGTCGCTCCTGTTCCTTCACTGCCCAACACCACCACCGTCACTGCCCAGTTGGCACCCTAGCCCTCGTGCGTTGCCTCCAATTGAGACTGTACGTGACCCCTTGACTGATCCTCATCCATTCCATTCGGACTAGCGATTTAATCTGGGTCTTGATGCTTTTTTGCCGCAGCTGTTGGATCCGCGACGGCAAGTGCTGCGGCTTGGGCTGGAGCGGCGGCTTGGGCTGGAGCGGCTGTGTGGGCGAGGTGCCCTGCGACAACACCAACGCCTGCTGCCATGGACCAGAAGGAAAGTTACGTTTGCTTGCAATTGCTTTCCTGCCTGCCTTGTTGTGCTGATTGGCGGATCTGATTGGCGGATCCATGTATAGGCCAGCCCCTCATTTTTTTTGAACAGGAAGCCCCTCCTTATCATGATGAAAAAACTGAAGAATTGATTTTATGTTTTTTACTTTGCCTGACATGTAGTGTTTTTAGATGAGTCCAGTTCATTTAGATGTCCATCTTATGCAACTAGTATAGAGTGCACCAAGTTTTCCTGGAGCGTTCAGTGGTCTGCAGTTTCATTTGTGTTTCCTGTATTAAACAAAAAAGTAGTGAAAGAATGTATAGCTGGAATCCGGCGGCATACTTCATATTTAATTTGGCAGCATCTTGTGTTCTGCCTTTTGCTTTCATGCTATCGGTTGCTGTTCAAAATAATACAAAATAGAAATGCAGACTTTTTTTTTTTGGCCTAATCGATTTACTGCACTACTTTATTTTGCAATTCAGGTCTCAACATACATGTACATGTACTGATCTGATGTCATGTTGTATTCACACTACAGCTTGCTTCGTGAGTTGGAGGTGTAGCTGAAAGATCTGCATAGGACCGTCTACCCCAGTCTAGAGCTGAAGATCTGCATAGGACCGTCTACCCCAGTCTAGAGCTGAAGTGGGCAACCTGCAATCTTTTGGAGATTATTTGAACAGCCACAACATTGGCATTTGCTCTTCTTGTGCGTAACGGTATGATTCTCTTTCTGTAGAGCATCCTTTTTAATATCATGTGTGGACATGAACACGACAATCATGTTTATTAATTAAACCTATTGTGTGTAGATTCAAGGATATGAGCATGATTGTCAAAGTATGTAGCTTTTTTGATGCTTATGGTCTATTTCTTTTTATTTTATAGTTCATTTCTAAAGCTGCTTGATCTTTCACAAAGGAGAATGGATAAATCATGGATCGATAATGATGCTAGGTACTACAAAGACTTATTTCATAAAGACTGAAAGTTCCATCTGTAGTTAAAATGGGAATTAACTTAAAAACTGCATGTAGGCACACCAAGATATATCAACAAGGAGTGAACAATTTCATAGCTTTTGCATTTGAGAATTCAGCAGTAGGAAGCAAGATATTATGCCCTTGCAGAAAGTGTGTTAATTCATTTTGGAGAGAGGGAAGTGAAGTATGTGAGCATTTGATATGTGATGGGTTTATAAAAGGGTATAGAACATGGATGTTACATGGAGAAGCTAGCTCTTCTGTGAATCATGAAAACCAAGATATAATGATGCTTATGCATTAATGAAAATGTAATGCAACATGATTAATACCAGGGTGTTATAGATTGGGGGAGCATTTGACGCTTCTGTTGGTTATATACCCTATTTGGTGGCCATACGATGTCTTCTCGTTCGTTCTTATCGCCTATTTTCACTAAAAAGCATATAGCCTAAGGCAAAATATTTTGAAATTGAGGGTTTAAGAGAGGCATCTCATACCAGTCCCAATCTGGTGTTTATTTGGATCTTTGTTGGTCGGAACTTGGTTGGGAAAGGTTGCGGCAAAGCTTCACTGCAAATCAACTCAAATTGGGGCATCGAACGCTGCCCAGGAAGCCACCAGACGCGTCCGACACATGCATAGTGACAGGCTGCTGCAAAGGAGTCATCGGACGATCAACAGTGTTCCATCCACATCCGGAGTATTCGCGTCTGCGCGTCTGATGCACACTTTGATTTCAAACCCTAGCAGGCCGCCACTCATCGGACGCTGGGGAGCGTCAGATGCCCTATCTTCGGACGTGTCCGACGCTCATGTTGTGGATTTCAAACCTTTATGTGTTGCGTCCGAGGTTTTCACGTGCGTCCGATGCGTTGCATCTCAAGCGTCCGATGCTCGGCGAAGTCGGCGAACAGTTTTCATCTCTTTATCTGACCGATGGGACCTACTCCTTTCTCCTTCCTTCTTTTGTCAAACCGCCGCGCGCCGCCCTTTCTTCTTTCTCTTTATCTGCACGCGAACTGCCGCCGCCGCCTACACCCAAACCCTAACCACCGCCGCTGCCGGCTGCTCCGCGCCTCGCCACCATCACCGTGCGCGCTCCTCGCTCCCCCCTCGCCCATCGCTTGTAGCACTCCCCGCGTTCCACACGTCGGCCGCTTTTCGCCGTGCATTCGGTGTGCTTTCGCCGCACTCAAGGCATTCCAGCCTGCGCCCCTAACGCCGCCGTGCCTCCGTCGAGCTTGATCATCACCAAGCACCTTCTCCCTCTCTGGTGACCTGCAGCATTTTCCCTTGGCCTGCAGTGCCTCAGTCCGGTTAGCCCCACCCCTGCACGCCATGTGCTCGATGTTTTGTCTCAAAGGCATTTTCCTTTACCACTCAACAAATTCTAAGCCTTGTCGTCAACTCTATTCTTTGCAGTGCCTGTCCTCGATCGTGGTGGCCCTACCGTGTCAAATACTTCTCGCCTCCTTCGCAGGTCCTTGACTCATCCTAAGGTAGCAAGCCCCTCATCCATTTCTTACCTCATTTGCTTGCTTCCGTCTAGGTTTTCGCCTCCCTAGTCATATACATGCTTATATATTCTCCCTACATTCTCTCTTGTGCAGCGAGTTGAGTCAGTTCGTTGGGTGTGCTTGACAGAGTCAGTGGCTGTTGACAGTGGCAGATAAACTCGGGGCCAAGCCTGCGAGTTTGGATTGAGGCCAAGCCTCTAGAGTGTCAGTTCACCTTCTTCCAGAGGCAGTTTGATTCAGCGGCAGTGATTCTTGAGTCAGGGGGAGTTTCAGTGATTGCTTGGTAGTGTGTTTCTTGCAGTGACAGTTCTTCTCTTGCAGCGGTAGTTGTTCTCTTGTTCTTGCCACCATGAGGTGCAAGAACGTCAGTGGGTCCGGGGGTGACGAGTCCCCACCTCGTCCTTGTCGGCCAGGGAAGCAGCAAATGGTTGAGCAGCGGAAGAAGAAGAAGAGGACTCGAGCTGAGAGGGAGGTAGAGGCAGCTCTTGTAGTAGTCGAGGTAGCAGAGAGCGAGCAGAGAGAGGGGCTGGCCTCCCACATTGGTGGCATTTGCGGTGAGACTTGAGGGTCGGACAGTGGCTACAAAGGCGAGGAGGAGGCAGCGATAGGGGTAGGTCGAGGCTGAGGCAGAGCCTAAGGGGGCTGAGCAGGAGACTGAGACAGCTGAGCGTTCCCCTAGGCATTCCACATGTACTCGTACACAGGCTTCCCACCGGCAATTGCATAGAGACACCAGCGCGGTGCTCATGCTCCTCGGGTTCCGCGTGCACTGGCCGTGGTTCACCTTGACCTGAGGGACAGCAGCGCCAAGCGGGTTTAATTAGGAGCTCCAGCGTGTGTCACTAGAGCAGTGGTTTCCTCCAGAGAGACAGCCTGGCGTTGAGAACTTCCACACCGCCCTCCACGAGGACTTCTATCGAGCTTACCTGAACACTCAAGTCCCGTTTGGAGGTCACCGGGTCTGCAGGCTTGAGCGGATTGTTGAGACTGTCGGTGAGCACATCCGTCCCCACTTGACCTACCTTCTGAGGCTCAGAGACTTGCTTGGTTGGACAGGCCTCTATGTGGAGTCCTAGATCAGAGAGTTATACGCCACCGTTTGGGTTGACCCGGACCACGAGTTCATTCAGTTTAGCTTCCGAGGGGTGCCCCGCCGGATTGACAGCGATGAGGCTCGATAGATTCTTCACTTAACTCGCTCCAGCATCAGACTCCACCAGTTGTGCTTCCCTCAGATTGACTCTCCTCGCCATCCTCACGGTGGTCTCCATCCCGAGACCGACGACGTTCGCCCTTTGTTTGGTGGTGACTTTGGAGACGGATCCAGCAGGATGACCAAGGACTTGACTCCCACAGCTCGTGTTCTTGATTCTATCATGAGGAGGACAGTTCTGCTTCATGAGGGGTACAGAGAGGGTCTTACTTACTTGCAGCAGTGGCTTCTGTACCACCTCATCTCACAGCTAGAGTTTCATAGTTGGGATCTGATGCTTTGTGAGATTGAGGATGTGATCTACGAGGGCTTTCAGGGCAAGAGGCACCTACCGTACGCTCATTGGCTGACTTCACTGATCTACATGGCCGTGCGGCCAATGCCCCCAGTAGCTGTTCAGGAGTGGAGCGGATCTACTACCGAGTTTCCCTACTACGACCTCTCCCAGCTCATCCGGTCATTGGCATGAGTCACTCCTATTCACCAGAGCTGGAGGTCTGTTGTCACAGAGTTAGCTGCCGAGCAAGACGCCACAATTTGTGACTTAGCTGAGACAGAGCTTGCAGAGCTTGAGCAGCATAAGGCACAGGGGGTCGAGACCGAGCTTCACATAGACCCGTCTGACAGTGAGGACGCGGACTACCAGCCTATCCCCGAGGTTCCACCTCGTGCTCACGACGCCGAGGCTAGTAGTTCCTGCTCTGACCTAGCTTTACTTGAGATGCTTGCATGTCTTACCTCCGGTCAGCAGCGCCTTGAGCAGGAGCGTCGTCAGGACAGTGACATTGTGAACGCTCAGCTTGCAGAGATCCGTGCTGGTCAGGACGCCTTTTAGCAGGAGCAGGCTCGTCTACAGAGAGAGGCCCAGGCCTAGCACCTTCAGCTCTATAGTTTCATCTCAGGTTTGGTCCAGGCGATCAGGATTTCAATCCCTCGAGTGCGAGAATGACTCCGGCGTTCGGCCGGTGGGCTTGAGTCGATCGCTTGGTAGAGTGGAGCTCGAGTCTGCAATCGTTTCGCTTCCCCAGGGGGCTTTGCTTACAGTCCGGGCTAGATGGCCCCAGTCTTTCAGCCTAGCAGTTCACAGGCTCAGCTTCCACAGTTCACTCAGGGTCTCGGACAGTATGCCTCACCTACTCAGTAGATTCCCTAGTCCTTCAGTGCGTCCCCAGGGTTCACTCCTATTCAGATGGGGTTCACGCCACTGACTCAGAGTCAGCTCCTCCACACTCAGACTCTTGGAGCGTCTTACGGTGAGCTGATAGGCTGCCCTACACCCTCCTACGTCACTGCTGCTACTCGGACGACCGTGGTCTCTGCTTCTGCTCCTGAGGTCGTGATAGGCACCGACACCACCACCGAGACACTTCCGTCGTCGGTTGCCTCGTCCGAGCCTCCACTGAGCCAGGCACCTCCAGTTTCTACTCTAGAGGTCTCAGTGACAGTGATGGCTCCTGTGTCAGTTAGTCAGCTTGCTACCACAGTTCCCGCTTCTGAGGCACTAGTGACTGCACCAGTGACAGAGACCAAGACAGTGACAGCGACAGCGACAGAGACCGTACCGGTGACAGTGGCTCCTACTCCTCTAGCTGCACCTACTACCGAGCCCCAGGGTCAGACCACCACCATTGAGACACAACAAGTTGACCCAGTCGCCACGACAGCTGAGCAGGCCCAGACCGCTTCTCCACCACTTCCAGAGATAGAGGGTCAGTCAGAGGCTCAGCATGACCCAAGTTTAGACTCCTCCACTGACTACACTCAGTTTGAGATGACAAAGCACTCTTCGGGACCTCACTCATCTACCAATCCACCATAGGACTCTTAGGTTTTGGTGCTTGGCGCCAAAGGAGGAGAGGGATCGAGTATGATAGATTTAGGGGGAGCGTGTGAGGGGGAGTTGGTTCTTTTGGTGTGATAGATACTCCCATGCATGCATATCATACTTGCTTTGCGTTTGGTTTCATGTGAGATACTTGTTTATATTCTTGCATGCTTTTGGTGGTGTGTGATATATGATATGACATGTGGCATGTGGTTTCATAGTGCTCTCTACTTGATATATCCTTATATGTTATGCCATGTCATTTGTTGTCGCTCATTTGCTATATAATTTGTTCTATCTCTCTTCAAATGAGCTTCATGTTTCGTACTCGTATTTTATTCTTATTCTTCCAAGTACGATTGTTGACTTGGTTCGTATAAGCTTTACTAACCCCCTTTTGTTATCATTGCCAAAAGCTTATACGAATTAAGAGTTCAAAAACCTCACCTCCTTCATACTGAAGGTTGTTATCATCAATCGCCAAAAAGGGGGAGATTGAAAGCATCTAGGCCCCTAGATAGGGTTTCGATGATTGATGACAACCGTTGATTATCATGACTTATGTGTGTTTTGCAGAGACGGTAGAATGTTAGGTCATGGTAATGCCAGTCAATGGGCGTAATGGTTTTCTTGCCCCCTTATGATGAAATCATTTTGGTTTTCAAAGGATGGACGACAAGGTTAAGGATGGCTAGTTCCAAGTGTCGTTGGTGTTGGGTGACACTTGGATTAGTTATAGGACTTTGTTTTCTCTTTTAGCCACACTATTAAGGGCGGTGCAAGTGAGTAGCTTGACCTATGTGTGCCTAATGGTTAGGTGTGGTGCACACTTGTCGAAATTGGCGCTAGGCAGCTCTAGAATTGCCCAAAGATTGATTGGAGTCAAAGCCATTCGCAAAGGTTTTGAAAGGAAGGCGAATGGAGGTGTTTTCACTTTGCATCGGACGCCGGTCGGAGGACCATCGGGACGCCGACGTCGGCGTCCGGTGAGTGTTGGCGAGTGCGGTAGAAACGAAGACGCGTACCAAACGCTTCGGACACCGAGGCGTCGGGACGCCCGGTGGCTAGTACTGTTGCAAGACTGGAGACAGTGACCGCGTCGGACGCTGCTCACTGGAGCATCGGATGCTCTAGGCAACCATCGGACACAACACAGAGAGCACTACAAACCGGCTATCCGATGACTGGGCAACGGACGTTGTCCTTTGCCTAGTACAAAACCCTAACGGCTAGCAGTTTTGAACGCATCGGACGTGTCCGATGCCCACGCAGAGACTGTGTTTTAGGGGTAACGGTTGGGGCTGTTGGTATACGTTATAAATACCTTCCCACCTTCCTCCATGCTCTCTTTCTTGGCGATTTGATCACCTGAAGAAACCATTGGAGTCCAAGTGAGTGCAAGAGCCTAGTGAGGTGTTTGTGATTTGAGAATCAAGATTAGCAACCTCATTAGTGATTAGAGAGTGATAAGTGTGCATCCACATTCCTCATTAGACTTGTCTTGGTCAAGTGAGAGCTTGTGCTTATTATTCTTGGTGATCGGCATCACCTAGACGGCTCAGTGGTGATTGGGAGCATGGTGATCATCCGGTGGTGATTGTGGATGACCCATCTCATCTTGTGAGCGGTTTTGGGGGATTCACCGCGTCGGAGTGATGAAGAATCATCCTGTAGAGAGCACTTGATCCTTGCATAGATCAAGGGGAGCTACACCCTTGCGCGGGTGCTCCAACGAGGACTAGTGGAGAGTACCGACTCTCTGATACCTTAGAAAAACATCACCGCGTTCCTCTCCCTCTCTTAACTTTGAGCATTTACATTCTCGCATTACTTTTTGTATTTACATTGCTAGAATTGCCATGCTAGAGTAGGGTTTAGAACTTAGGCAGCATAACTTTTGTGTCCTAGAGTCATAGAGACCACACTTAGGCACTAGGGGTGAAATGGGCTAAGCGTTAGGCTTTTACCGTTGCGATTAAATTTAGAAAAGCCCAATTCACCCCCCTCTTGGGCATCTTGATCCTTTCAAACATCACCATGTGCATATGTGTTAGCATTTTCGTAAACATTTTCCAAAGGGTTTTTACTCCTCACAACGCCACTCAATCCTAACAACACGATGCAAAGTTAGATCGCTCAAGTGAGACTAGATGACCGATATGCAAACAAGTTTGCCCCTCTTGATAGTGCGGCCATCTATTCTAAACCCAATCATTATCTTCTCTACACACCTATGACCAGTGAAATAAAAACACCTTAGGTTATACCTTTGCCTTGTACTTTCCACTCCATCTCCTCCGGTGTCGATGCAACACATGCACTAACATTCATATGAATGATATGATCCACTTCATATCATCACATGGCCTTTGGTCCATCGATCTTGACCTCACTTTCTCTTCACCATAACTTTGGTCCTTTGGTGCCAAGTCTTTGCTCAAGCCTTCCAACACTCGGTACCAACAGCTTCAAAGCCTCCAACTTGCCCTTCACCATCATGATTTGTCTATTAAGCTAAGTCTTGTCTTGATCTTCACCTTTAGCCACATGACTCCATGTCATGAATCATGCGTTAAGCTGCTTCATCACCTATGGACTAATTCTCTACATATCTTATATAAGCATAATTAGTCCACCTAGGTTGTCACTCAATCACCAAAACCAAACAAGAACCTTTCAGTTATACCCACTCATCTTTGCTCTATACAAGGACATAATGCAATACAACTGTTTGGACTAATCCTATTAAGCGTTCCTAATTGCTCTAAGTAAGCCTTGAATAAGACCCCTATCCATTGTTTATATAGTCCCATCTAAAAGCCTCATACATACAAGTAGTTGTCGTATACCAATTGATTAGAATTATATATAATCAAGTCCTAATAATAGAGTTAGAATTTGCAGTAACACACCTCTCTTGAGTTATAGTTCATAACAGTTTGTCATCTGATGAACCACTATAATCATTCAACTGACCTCAAAATGGCAATACCACCTCCTCCAACAAGATTTTTGGAAGTTGTGAATTCTCTAGTTTGAAGGCGATGCCTCATTTGTCCCACTAACAAGGCATGGTTGAAAAGAAGAAACAAAGCAACAAATAGTTATGATTTAATGCAATTAAGACAAAACACAACCTAAAATGATAGGAGTGCTTACCATCAAGTTAATGTATCATAAAATTTGAGATGGAAACATACCACGGTCACATATGTTGAGTATACTGTTGGCAAATTGATATCCATTATATTGTGTATGTTGATTATTATTTTGTTAAAAATCTAATTTTGCATCTTTATTTGCATGGCATGAAGGGTCAGTGTTGTTGACAAAAAGCATAAATTCTCAAGTTTAGGTAGTACCATACCTAATCAAGTATGAAACACAGTTAAGATTGTCTATCATCCCTAACGCTAAGGGTCCGGCCACATGCTGTCATCCCTAACGCTAAGGGTCCGACCACATGCAAGATGAGGATGGAAGGTAGGCCTAGGAGAGTCCATGTAGCAGGCGCACATTCGCCTCTGTTATGTTGTGTCATGACTCGAGTGTGCATGACCCCGAGCAAGAAGTGGCCAGGAAGTTTGGCCCGAGCAAGGTGGAGGTGCTTGCTGCCACCTTTGATCGACTGCCACCTTCCAATGCAAGATTGGGAACCGGGCGGGCCAAACCAAGTCCTAGGGCGCGAATGACTTGGTCACAGTTTTACCTTCTTGGCCCATCTTCCAGATGCTTATTAGGCCTTTCTCCAAAATGGGTCATTTAAGGCTCATTGGTCTTCCTGTAATGGACCAGAGTCATGTATTGTTATGGCGTTAATCCTAGGTTTTAGGTAACCCCTTGTTTGATTGGCAACAATAATATTTTTTTGCTCGACTAGTGTCTAGTGCTTGTGTGTTGTTTGCTTTGCTCACTAAAATTATTTAAGAGGCTTGTGCTTGGGTGATAGGCTAGGTGTGTAGTGAGTATTAGAAATCACCTTTGTCACTAATTTGTGTTCCTAGTTTGAATTGTGCATTCAAAGTTTTTATTGGCTTACCACTAGCCATCCAATAGTAGAGACATAGGCTTTAGTCCTGGTTGAGAATGGGCTTCGTCTCGGTTTTTCATGTAGGCTTTATTAGTCTCAGTTGTGGGTCATGTAGACTTTAGTTTTCAACCATAACTACAAGTGCATGAGACTTGAATCCATGCCTTCTTCTCTTATAGCTTTCTTACTAACTCACGACATATGTGACAAAGCCCTAGGTGTTTTCTATTTAAGTTCACATGTGGGACACCTTTAGTCCTAGGTGGAGGAATACCAACTGGGATAAATAGAGCCTCCGATATCCGGTGCCTATGAATTATAGATTAAAGGTGGGAATCGAAGATCATTTATATATCCAAGTGAACTTCGCTTGCCTACCAAGCTATATTCTCACTAGATCTACCCTTGGTCAGATTGTCCTAGCGTGGGAGAGGGTGTGATGGGGGTGATGACCGCTAGCGTAAATGGCAGTGCCTACTCACCGGTGAAGTGAGCATCCCCAATGCGAAGTGAGCATCCCCAATGCCAAAGACAGTATTTTCCTATTGTGGTGGTAGAGTGTTGTTGTGCACACCAATCAATAAGATGCAGCGCCCCCATGCAAAAATGAAGGAGCAACAAAACGTTGTGGCTACCAGGGAACTAAACCTGAGACGCAACACTCAAAGCGCCATGTACTAGCCAGTTGAGTTGGTTTACTTTCTTGTACAGAGAGCAACTACAAATATATTTATTAGGGTTAGAGATGGAAAACTAACTCCTAATTAATCACTCCTTAGTTACCACAATCATATCCTAAATGTTAGGAATTTCAAGTATGGAGGGAGTATATCTGAAGAGCAGTGTCACGGTTGATGCGAGAGACAATGGAGGCAATGATGTGCATATGATCTCCTCTGATCGGTTGATATGGTAAGGGAAATTTAATTTCCTAATTAGCACGTGATTGTCAATTTACAATTATTCAGAAGAAGAATGGTAGAGGATATTAAATCGGTCATAGAAGTTTTCACCACGCTAACATAGGCGAATCCGTTTGAGGCATTGTTTGGTATTTCAATAGCTTCAACTCCCTCGACAAAGTACAAACACTATAATGCTACTACAGAGAGGACTTGTTCAGATTTCAAGATTTCAAGGTAGAAAGTAAACGAGACGAATGGTGAGGCATGTCAAGCTATAATTTTAAGTTAAAATAAACTACACAAATAGTGAAACATGCAAAGCTATAATTTTAAGCTCCAATGCTCCATCAGCTTCACCTTTGACATTCTATAACAAGTCTACAGTTGCACAACGGAAGCTCCTATAAGCACCAAATGCAGCCTAAGCCTTTTTATGTTAAGAATATATATAAAAAACTAAATGGAATTTTGTTCATTAATCCGGCCTCTATATTCATGAAGTACAGCCAATATGATAGAAGAGCACTTAGACCCATGGATATATAGGAGGAATCACTTCATCCGTCTTTTTTGCAAATTGGCCCTTTTTTTGAAAGTTTTTCACAAATACACCCCTACTCGTTTCCTTTCAGAAAATGGACCCCGACCTCAGAGCCATCGCTATTGGCGCCGACCTAACATGTCTCGGCGCTAGGGTAATTGGCGCTGTGGTCCTTGGCATGCCTGCCGACGTGGCGGCGACGTGGCAAGGGGGGTCGGCGCCAGAACCATTGGCTCCGAGCTCGTAGCCATAGATCTTGGCGCCGAGCTCGAAGCCAACGTCGTTGGCTCCGAGCTCGAAGCCACAGATCTTGGCGCCGAGCTCCCGCCTTATAAACCCCCGAATCATGGCGCTGAGCAGGCCGTGTCGTGGGAGCGTCCTCCAACCGAAAGGTCCCAATCTCATCATGCATCGGCTCATCCACGCAACTCCGCATTTGTCGCCCTCGCCCTCGATCGCAACACCATGTCCACGTGGACCAAGTAGCTGCATTGGCAAGGCGAACCTATGCCCACCGAGCCTCCACGGAAGGAATGTGCACGTCCCTTGTTGAAGATGTCCCGCAACCACACCGAGCAACCGCTCCTCGAAGTCGACATGCAAGCCTCTGTTGATCATGATAATGTCAAGCAATGACTAAGTCAATCATGTTTTAAGAAAGGATTTAGAAACTTACATCTAGAAAGCCAAGCATCTCACTTTGTCACTGACTCTTGGACGAAAACGATCAATGTCTTCTATGGAGCGCCTTAGTGTGTTGCCCTAACAATACAATGAACATCATGTGAAGTAGTGATCAATCATGCACAATAGGGTACTGCAGGTGAACATTAACAAGATGATTTATATTACCACTCTGTCGAGGATTGGTGCTGCCTCCACTTGAGTACCTAGGCGAGTAGCTTCGTCGTACACCGTGTCTTCGTCCTCCCCTGACTCCATGTCGGCGTAGTCATCTTCTGTCCACTGCACCCTTAGCCTGCAACGTGTCGCACCTTGGTACCAAGCTTGGTACCGCCTGTACTCAACGTCTGAGTGTGGCTCGTCGTTGTCGTCAACGTTCTCGTGCATGCAATCCCAATCCTCGATGTACTGTTGATGTTGCTGCTCCCAGTCAAAAATCTTCTTCTTCTTCTGACGATCGAACCCTGATTGTCAAAATACAACAAGATTAGTTTAAATTGTCCAACACCTTGTACCAATGCAATCAAAAAATGGAGAACTAAAATAGAACGAAACATACTGGTGCAACTCGACTGAAGTGGAGATCGGCTCAGGGGGCCAAAGCTGTCGACAACCAAACTGACGTGCAACCCTATGTGGAAGGTGCCACTCAACAGCATAGAAGAAGATTAGAGGGCTATTGACGGTCCTTAACGTTCAAATTCAACCGTCAACTAACCTTCTAAAGTGACATAAAAGCAATTCATCTACCTAGAAGTAGGGCTTTGACTAACAAATTCCATGAGTTTTGGTGAATCAATGGTTTTACAGGTAAACACTAGAGTTGACACACTTTTGAACTACACTACAACATAGAATGCAAGATTGGACGCCACGGTGACACGGGAACATTCCGGAAGAAACGAGAAGACACGAGACCAAAGCGGAGGACCGGCGGGGAGCCGAGCCACCGGCCGGCTCGGCCCCTCGACCTGGCCGGTGCAGGGTGGACCCCACTCGTGGCCGGTTCGCCTGGGTTTACTCCACCGCCTTTGAGGATTGATCTCCACCGTCCGCCGATGTCGGTTTGATCCAAGGGCTCACGTTGATTCGCCGGGGGCTATAAAAGGAGAGGCAACCCCCTAGGGAGGAGGATCCATTCGTAAGAGAAGAGCTTTTAGCGAGAAACCCTAATTAGGATCCTCGGAGGTGTCCCTTGAATGGATGACCTCTCGAGTTAGCATTCCAAGAGAGAGCTAGTTCTATACCTCTAGAAGCTAGTTCTTCAGGAGATAGAGATAGAGTTAAAAGAGAGTTATGGAGGAGTATCGGCCTGTCGGTGCTACCTCTATGGCTTGTATCTAAGATTACTTCAGCTTCTGAGTTCAAGTAAGTAACATTGTTTATCCTGTTTTACTGGTTTGCGACTCTTTTGAGTACTTTAATCCTTGTAGCTCTTGGGTTAGAGTAGTATTCGTAGTGTAAGCGTGGTGCTTAGACTTCGTTACTCGTAGATGTACCCTATCGTCCAGATTTGGTGGTAGCTCACGGAGGTGACTTTATAGCTCCGTTAAATCTTATATATTCCACTATCCCGTCGGTAGGCTGAGCAGAAGAATAATTGGTAGTCGGGTTACAGTTTTGCCTGTGCTCCTCTATCCAATTCCCCAGTAAAGTATCCTAATTATAACTTGCTTGAGCCTAAACTAGAGGCCTTAGTTGTCCCCTCTATATCCCTACCTTCTACAGCCTTGTTTGCTACTCAGGCGGTTAAGTGTAGTTTAGAAGACCCTCACACATCTTCCTTTGGGTTCAATATTAAAACTAGGTATACTTATCTGGTGAAGTGCTACAACGTATCCGTGCGCTTGTGAAATTATTCAGTAGGCATTAACAGATACCAACAAGCATTTCTGGCACCGTAGAAGGGGAAGATGTCGCTGAGATCACTCTGAACTTATCTTAACCTGTATCATAATCTTATCTTTTATTTGTATACTATCACACGGCTGGCCTTTGGCCTCGACAGACAGGGTGGCCCAGCCCACAAGACCAAGACCGATCGGACTCTCTGGCCTGGTCGGAGTCCCAAGCGGACAATTAAGAGTTACTTGTCATGCAAGGCAACTAGTCGGTTAGGAAACCAATTGTACTCTACCTAGATACGGTTTGTTTGTAACCGACCACCTCGGGATTTCGAGGATCGTAACCCCGCCCCCGGACTATATAAGGCGGGCAGGGACCCCCTCCAAAATATCTCTCAATCCTTTTCATCAATAACAGAAGAGCAGAACGTAGGGTATTACGCATCAAGCGGCCCGAACCTGGATAAACCGTGTGTACTGTTCTTCCTGTTCCAACTCGCTTGTAGTCTAACAGAGTGCCTCCACCATAAATCACTACCGTCGGTATACCCGTGGTAGACTGCCACCGATATTTCATCGACAGTGGTGCGCCAGGTAGGGGGTGCGCATGCAGACTTAGTAGCGAGCAAGATGGTTTCCTTCGCTACAACCATGGAGATCGAAGCTGGGTTGACCTTCACCGTCGGCTCTTTCACTTGGACTGTCTCCGCGACGGGAGACGTGGGAGGAACACCGACAGATCCGGCGCCAGTGCCTCAAGCTCTGCAGCCACCGCGTCCCTCGGGATCAATCTCGAGGGCAACACGACCGGCGACCCGACCGCCGCTCCCTCGCTACCAAGGAAGGCAGATCGACAACTCCGATCTTCTTGAATCCATCGATCGGCTCGAAAGGGGCCTCGAGGAGATGGTCGAGCAGTTGGAATCAGCCCAGAATTGATTCAATGATGATGGCTTCACTCTCGTCCAGCCACGTCGGCGCCGGGCTCAGGCTTGCGCCGCCACCCAACGCCTACCGGTTCGGCTTTGGTCACGGCGGGGCGTGGTCGCGAGTTCGTGCCAATCGGCTTCGCCGCCCAGCATTCCAATGCGGTCGCGGCTCGACCACGGCGTGGTGCAGGCTTCGCGTCGGGCCAGATTCGCCGTCACGGATCCCGGTCGGTCGTGGCTCGACCTTGGCGTGTCGCGCAGGCCAGCGTCGACCAACGTCGCCATCTAGGGCCGGCTCTAGCAGCGGCTCAACCTCGGCACGGCCCCTAAGTCCGTGCTAGCCATTCGAGTTCGGGTCCGATGGGGTTTGACCACCCGAACTCTCGAGTCATCCTCGACCTCGTCCGATAACTGGTCGGACAAGCTCAAGGGTTGACGCCTAGATTGCATCGGGTCAAAACCCGTTCCCCTTCGGGATGCCTAACGCGTCCAAGGTGTACCAGCAACAGGCGAAGAGGCTTTTCCGAGCCGGCACTCGCAATCGCCCCTAACTCAAATTTTGTCGAGTTCCATCTCGATGGGACAACTAGGCACATCGTCCACTGCATCCATAGCGGAGAAGCTTCCAATAGCTCTCGATCAATCGATGAAGAAGGTGGCTCAAGCTCCATCTCTGGGCTGGACGGGGCAGCCGTCACTGTAAGCTCTACCTCCACGAGCTCCGCCTCTGCAGCGGACGACGACAAATTCCCTCAACGAGTGGCCAAACTGTTCGACACAACCGACTTCCCCGCAATTCCCTCCCGAGTTCGGAAGAGCTGTTTTCAACGTCAGCGAGCCCTTCGTCGAAACGGTTGAGGAAAGGCAGACAAAGGATCACTCGTAATGAAGACCGAGCTCGACGCCGTTTGGCCCAACCTCGAGGTCGGTACCCCCACCGGGCGCAGAGCCAACGCAGATGCGGTTGCGGCCCGATCCGACGCCGAGCGGGACCCGCCGCACGCCCCCACGGGCCAACCGACAAAGAGGGAGGATGCAGCCCGCAACTTTGGCGAGCGAGTTCGGCACTGGTCGGTGATCGACAAGTCCACAAGGCGCTAAGCGCCAATATCGCCCCGTCGCCCGGTCCAGCGACTTAGCGACATGCTGGGCTACACCGAAATCTAGGCCGTCCTCGACCACCTCAAGGCTGCGGAAGCTCAAGTCAACTTCATGCGTGAGATGTCGGCGGTCCATCCCGAGCCGCCCATTTGCCGCCAAGACGCACCTTGATCGCTTGGGACCAGGCGAGGGCGTCAATGCCAACGGCAGGGATCGGGGAAAGTCGGCGCAAAGCCCAGCCCGCTCAATGCCGGGGGCGCGGTATACGCCGGAGAGATGGTGGCAACAGGCAACCACCACGCGCACCCTAGGAAGTCAACCAGCCTAACCCGCCTGACCACCGCAACATCATAGACGACAGATATCGAGCTCGGCATGGGGCCCCAGGTCCCAAATGCTTCTCTGAGAGGCTACACCAATTAAATTGGCCTAGAAGCTTCAAGATTGGAGACTTGAGGCACTACGACGGCAAAGCTAACCCCGAACAGTGGATGGTCATCTATGAGATGACTGTCCGGGCAGCCGGGGGTGGCGAACATGTCATGGCAAACTACCTTCCGGTGGTGCTCGGGGAATCCGCAAACCGGTGGTTGATGCGCCAAAGGGACGGTTCTATCCATAGCTGGCCGCAGCTACGGGAGATGTTCGTAGACAATTACAGGCCAACCTGCGAGCAGCCCGGCACCAAGTATGAGCTTGCCCTAATCCAGGACTCCCCATGAGTCCTTATGGCATTATATCCACCGTTTCTCCGAAGTCTGGATCACCGTCAAAGACCTCAGCGTCCCGGAGGCCATCGGGATCTTCATCACCGGGCTCTGACAGTCGCGCAACACCGACCTCTACAAAGAGCTCCTGCGCAAGCAGCCGGCAATGATGGAGGAAATGTTCAACATTGCCCAAGAATGGGTGTGCGTTGACGAAGCCCTCGTCCAATACGATGATGCCACCCACGACATATACAAGTGCATTTGGCCTCGTGATGACGACGACAGAGATCCAGACTACGATGACCGATGGGGACCTCGCCCCGATCGTCGCAACTCCAGATGAGAAGACCGCGGCGGCAATCGCCGTGACGACCGAGGTAGCGAACGCCGTGATAATTGGAATACCGATCGTCGCGACGGCGACCGACCGGCCGTCTGAGCGGCGGGGACGACGGAACGGGATCGCCAGAATCGCGGCAACCGCCAGCGCAACTTTGTCAACAACACCGAGTTCGACGGCGACTATGGCGAGTACGATAAGATCCTCAACGGTGATTGCCCCCATCATCCTAACAAGGAGCACACCTTTGGTGAATGTCACGGCTTCGCCAGCATCTTCGCCCGTAAGCGGCAGCGTACCAACAAGAAGGGCTATCCAAAGAAGCCCAGTACGTGCACCAAGTCCGATGACGACGAGGACGACAGCAAGAACCCGTGTCACGCCTACAAGGACCCGGAGAAGCATGTGACTACCATGATCTTTGGAGGCAAGGGCGCCACGGAAAACACGCGGGAGAAGAAGCTCCTCAAGAGGCGCATCGTCGCACTTTTGAAGGCCGATACACTCGTCGCCGATGTCCGAGCTCTAGCCTGGTCGGAGCAGCCCATATCCTTCAGTCGATCCAACATGTGGGCCAAACTACCTGACGCAGGTTGCTTTCCTCTGGTCCTCAACCCAGTAATCGGCAACGTCCGCTTTGAGAAAGTGCTGATAGACGGTGGCAGCGCTCTGAATATCCTTTTCCACCATGCCTTCCTGGAGCTTGGTCTATTAGAGGATCAACTCGAGCCCTGCGATTCACCGTTCTGGGGCATCATGCCCAACAAGCCTTCTATGCCCCTTGGGCAGATCACACTGCCTGTTCAGTTTGGCACACCACAGCACTTCCGTGTCGACTACGTCAACTTCATCGTGGCCGATTTCAACGGCGTCTACCACGCAATACTTGGCAGACCTGCCCTCACCAAGTTCATGGTTGTACCGCACTATGGCTATCTTGTCCTTAAGTTGCCAACTACACAGGGTATCCTATCCCTCCGCGGTAATGTTCTCATGGCTCATGCATGCGAAACAAGTGTGTTCGCCGCCACCGAGGTCGAAGAAGTTAAAGCACGCATGGAGGAAGCTACCTTCCAACTCAGGACCTCAAAGCCCACAGAGCTCGAGCCTCGGTCAAAAAGCACACCGGTGCCTGAAGAGATTACCAAGGCAAACAAGAAGGTCAACCTAGTCCCCGGAGATCCCAAAGCAAGACGGCGATGATCGTTTTCACGTGGAAACCTGCTGACATGCCCGATGTCCCCAAGGAACGGATCGAGCACTCCTTAGTGTCTTTGAGACAGCTAAACCAGTCAAGCAGAAGCTACGACGATTCGCTCGGGACAGGACTGAGGCAATTAGGGCAGAGATAACCCGGCTCTTAGATGCCGGCTTCATTAGAGAAGTGTACCATCTGGATTGGTTAGCGAATCTAGTCCTTGTACGCAAAAAGAATAATGAATGGAGGATGTGCTTTGATTACACCGATCTCAACAAACACTGCCGAAAAGACCCCTTTCTGCTCCCTCGCATCGACGAGGTGGTCGACTCCACCGTGGGTTGCCAATTGCTTTCTTTCTTAGATTGCTACTCGGGCTATCACCAGATTGCTCTCGCTTTAGATGATCAGGAAAAGACGTCGTTCATAACTCTCTTCGGTGCTTACTGTTACACGACCATGTCGTTCGGCTTAAAAAACGCTGGTGCAACATACCAGCGCTCCATACAACAGTGCCTCGAAGCAGAGATCCATGACGGATTGTGCGAAGCATATGTTGACGACGTAGTGGTGAAAACAAAAGAGACCTCGACCCTAATCGATGACCTTGATAGGACCTTCAAGGCCCTAAATGTGTTTTAGTGGAAGCTCAACCCGAACAAGTGCGTATTCGGCGTTCCCTCTGGCGCACTTCTCGGTAGCGTGGTTAGCCAAGACGGCATACGGCCTAACCCTGAAAAAGTCAAAATCGTGCTGGATATGAAGCCTCCCAAGTGCGTCAAGGATATCCAAAAGCTAACAGGATGCATGGCCGCCCTTAGCAGGTACATATCCTGACTCGGTGACAAGGGTCTTCCCTTCTTTCGTTTGCTCAGAGCGAAGGAGAAGTTCGTATGGTCCGAAGAAGCCGATGCCACCTTCAACGAGCTCAAGATCTACTTATCCTCACCACCCGTCCTCACGGCACCCACAGGAGATGAGCACCTGCTGCTCTACATTGCCGCCACCGACAGAGTGATCAGCACCATCTTGGTGGTCGAGCGCAAAGAACCAAAGTTCGTCCATCCTGTCCAACGACCAATATACTACATCAGCGAGGTACTCAACGAGACCAAGCAGCGATATCCGCATGTCCAAAAGCTCCTTTATGCGATTCTGGTCACTAAAAGGAAGGTCTAGCATTACTTCCAGCAGTACGACATCACCGTGGTTACCAAGTACGCGCTCGGGGACATCTTGCGCAACAAGGACGCCACCGGCAGAATTGTCAAGTGGGCGATCGAGCTCAGCCCTTTTCAGCTTGGATTCCGTAGCCGCACTACTATAAAGTCTCAGGCCCTAGCCGACTTTTTGGTCGAATGGACAGACATAACGTTACCCGTATCTGATACGGTTGAAGAACAATGGAAGATGTACTTCGATGGCTCGCTAAATATAGGTGGCACAGGAGCTGGAGTCTTCTTCATAGCACCTTCCGGAGGTCGGCTGTGATATGTTCTGCGTATCCACTTCAAAGCTTCCAATAACACCACCGAATATGAGGCCGCATTGCATGGACTCCGCATTGCTGTTGAGCTTGGCGTCAAGCGGCTTCTCGTCTATGGCAATTCGGCCCTGGTCATTAATCAGGTCAACAAAGATTGGGACTGCACCAATGAAAAGATGGATGCCTATGTGGCCGTGATCCACAAACTTAAAGACAAATTCTATGGCCTTGAGTTCATCCATGTGCCCCGGGCAGAGAACCAAGCGGTGATGAATTGTCCAAATTAGGGTCATCCCGATCGAAGTCCCTCATGGAGTCTTCGTTCACGACGATCACGCCATCCATTCACGAGGGGAAGCCGCATAAAAGGAAGCAGTCTCCCGAGCTATTACCTTCGCCAAATCGACCACGCCCACCGCCTAATCTCGGCACTTCCCATCCGGTGGCTCGGTTAGCAAATGGGTCGACCGGTCTTGGTCTAGACAACATTGCTGGAGCTCGACGACCCAGCCTGGGCTCAACGGCGACGCGATCGATCAGTCGGACGACCAACCTGAGGCCCCTCCATCAGACTGGAGGTTGCCTTTCATCCAGTACCTCATCAATAAGGCATTGCCAGACGATAAGAATGAAGCAGAGCGCCTCGTCCATCGAAGTCACAACTACATCTTAGTTGATGGCCAGCTTATGCGCAAAAACGCCAAGGCTAAAATACTCCAGAAGTGCATCACACCGGAGGACGGCATCGCTCTACTAGGCAAAATCCATTCTGGCACATGCGGTAACCATGCGGCATCACGGACGCTGGTCGGTAAGGCTTTTCGAGCTGGTTTCTACTGGCCCAGCGCCGTGGCCGATGCCGAGCACTTAGTTCGACACTGCAAGAATTGTCAGTTTTTTGCCAAACAGATTCATGTCCCCCGCACATGAACTTGGGGACGATTCGATCTCTTGGCCCTTTTCATCTTTGGGGACTCGACATGATCGGACCATTTAAAACAGCACCAGGCGGTTTTAAGTACGTCTATGTCCTCATAGACAAGTTCTCCAAATGGATCGAGTACAAACCCCTAGTCAAGGCAACTGCAAAGAAGGCTTCGGAGATGCTTAATGATGTCATTCACCGTTTTGGCATCCCCAACAGCATTATCACCGACCTCGGCAGCACGTTCACAGGAAGTCACTTTTGGGATTTCTGTGATAACTTGTCCATACAAGTCAAGTACGTGTATGTCGCTCACCCAAGGGCCAATGGACAGGTCGAGCGCGCCAACGGCATGATCATCGATGCCCTGCGCAAACGTTTATTCTGCGAAGATGGCTTGTACCCAGGGCGATGGTTAAAAGAACTACCAGCTATGATCTGGGGCTTGCGTACCCAAACAGTCGCAGCCAAGCAGCGTCTCCCCATACTTCATGATATTTGGCGCTGAAGCTATACTACCAGCCGAGGTCGCTCACCGGTCTCCCAAGATCGAGTATTTTGACGAAGACGCCTCGGATGAAGCACGGGAGCTAGATATCAACGCCGGAAGAACGATGCCTTGACACATGCATTGTAACGCTCGGTACTTGGCTAGCTGCGCCGTTACTACAACCGCAACGTCAAAGATCGCTTTTTCGTTGTCGGCGACACTGGTGCTTTCCGGCGCAAGCGAAGACGGAAGGCCTTCACAACAAGCTGTCCTCTCCAGGGGAGGGGCCATTCATGATAAAGCGATCACTAGGCCACGCATCTTATAGGCTCTGCACTTTAGATGGCATCGATGTACCCGGCTCCCGGCACATCGGCGGCTTATAAGATTCTACCCTTGATAGGCGGCATAGAATAAGATATGTATCTTTTCTTTTTTCTTTTGTATTTAGTCTAAGTTAATAAAGTTTGGTTCACGATTCACCTCCTTTGTGCAAATGTTTTATCTGTAAAACATACTTTTCAATAAGCCGTACAGTCTAATGCTCCGACAGGAACAATCAGAAAAGGCACTGTCTCTAGTTCCTCCGATCACGTGTTACGGCTCCGAGCCCTGAGAGCACGGGGAGATACTAGCAGTCGCTCTCTATCGGTACTAGGGTCCTAAGCGTTCTGGCAACAGTGCTGTTCCATAGAGGTCACCTAGTCATCTAACGAGCTGATTCGCTTCAAAGGATGCTACATGGCTACACGCATATGAACCTCTTTAAAAACTAAACGAGTCTGATACTCGTTTACCGCTTCAACTTGACTTGAATTAATTGCTTGATTGTGAACCCGCTGAAGTTTCATAATTTTAACCTACGTTGTATCTGTCATTTTTTGTAGCTCTTTGTGTTTACCTACCTCAAGCCTTGCAGTTAAGAGTTCCTAGCTCTAACTTAATCGATGGTATTCCAAATATCATTATGCAAGCCAGCGAATATGGGTAATTCTAAGTAAATAGCTAAACACTCGGTACAGGCCGAGCACAATAAACAAGTGTATATGTATGTCAGGCAGTTTCTCACAAATTTACAAGGAGACGCTCGGCAATTCAAGAGGCCTGGCTTGATGATCCTTCATCGACCCGGTTTGACGTTCGCATTACCCTAGATGCAGTGTCCCAGAAGCCAAGTCGAAGGTCATTCACTTCGGCTGGGCTGGTGTTGGCCGCTGCCCCTTCTTCAAACCTCTTGAGGTCGATTCGAGGGTAGTGCGACTTGGCCTTTAACGAGCGAAGGACACCGCAACCCGACCCGCTTCACGCATAAAATCTTTGAACAAGGGCCGGGCCCTCTTACAAAGATCTGTGACAGCTTCAGGGCTGTTCACTGGGTCGGATATCTCTACGGCTTCTGGAGACAGCTCTTTCATCAGTGGCCTCAGTTCGGCCTTGACCTCTTGCCAGCGTTCCTTGAGTCTTGTGTTCTCCTCAGTGAGCACCCCAAACTACGCCAAGTGTTTTCTTCGGAGCTCTGTCCAGATAAATATTGATAGGTGTTAAAACAATTTTGGGACATAAGGAGAAGGAAGTGGTCGGTTACCGACAGTCAACTCTGCCTTCAGCTCTTCAATGCGCTGTTGGGCGTGTGATAACTCTTGTGCCTTCAGCTGATCGCCCTCCTCCAGTTCTGCATCACAACACTAGATATATATAGATTTTTTGTACAATAACAGATATTCCAAAGGTGTGGACACCATCTTTACCTTTCGCCTTCCCTTCAAGGACGCTAACCTTGTACATCAGGGCGGCGTTCTCACTGTGCAGGTGTTCATTTTTGGCCATAATAGGTCGGAACTGCTCTATCATGTCCGCCCCTTTCGCCGAAAGCAACATTTTGCAGGCCCTGAAAAACATTATAATACATTAGTTCTGGCTAATGATTTAGTCACACACCGAATGCTCATTTTAAGCATGTACCTGCACATGCTCCCGCAGTTGTTTGAAGTAAGTCTCAATGTTCTCTTGAATCGGGGCGTCGACCTTGGACTCAAATACCTGCCACTCTCCGTCTTCTACCTGACGGGCTATGAAGCTTACTTTTTTTCGGAACCCATTTTGGTTTTCGGGGATGCCCCGTGATCTCTTCCAGTTCTTCAGAAGGATCTTTGAGTGACAGGTGCACCGGTTCTGGCCTGTGATTGACCCGTGGTCGACGGCGTCCCCCTCCTCGGGACGTGACCGACCAAACCTCCCTGAGCACCCTCATTCCCTTCACGATGGGGGGATGGCGGTGCCCTTGGTGGAGAAGGGTGGTCGGTCTCTTGAGCCACTTCGTTTTGGTTATCTGGAACCTTGGCATGTTTTTTTGATTGCTGGCCCTGGGGACTCCCCCTTCTTCCGTGCTGGCTTGTCTGTAAGACCGGCGGGTAATCATGATCAGCATGATATAGTGAAGGTATTGAGAACACAGGTGCCCATACCTAGTTGACTGCTGGACGAAGCACCTAAAGCGTCCAGCTCCTCCGCTGCTGGATGATCCTCTCTGACCACCAGCACCATTTCTCCCACCACCAGACTCTGAGTGTGGTGGTCGAGGATCGAGAGTGGGGACATTCTGTTGTCCCGTCGATGACTGCTCAGGCGCCGGCCTCTGAGTCGTCTCCGATCTCCTTGGAGGGCTGTTTCCTCCGCCACCTTCGGTCGTCGCCTGCGTGGCCCTTGGTGGTGCTATCTGCGGCTGGGTTCGTGGCTGCCGACGTGGAGTACTGTTGGTGGTGGTCGGTCGGCGTGGCTGCTCCTCTGAACGTTTGGCTCGAACCGACTCGGGGGGACTGTATCTCTCGTGTCGAGTCCGAGCTCTCGATTATTGCTCGGCGTCGCGTCTCGAGCTCCTCATTGATCTTTAGTTTGCCACCGGCCCTGGTACCGGTGGGCTTCGCCTTCTTCTCTGGTGGTGGCAGCATTGGGTCCTTCCCCGTCGCCTTACGCTTCAGCTGTTTTTCAGGAACACCTGAAGCATCCTTTCCGCCTTGGCCACCGTGTTTGACCTCTTCTGATGGTTTGGTCTTCTTTTGCTGGCCTCAGATCGCGTCACCAGCAGGCCATTGTTCTACTGGAACAAGAGACACAAAGGATCGATGATCCTGTCCAAGACATTGTTAAGCCACATTACAAGTCAATCACATATGCAAAGATTAACTGAAATAGTGCATTATAACTACCCTTCACTTACAGGTGGAGGAGGATTCTTCAAAGTAAAAGGGGGTACTCCTTCTTTTAGGAAGGAGGACTTGGCAAAACCTTCAAACATCTTCGATAGTCGGTTCTCCACTTCTTCACCCTCCAGGCTTTCTCTGCTCTCTCGAGACGGGTCTCCGCGCCCTTGGTACTCAAACATGAAGTTTACCCTCTCCTTCAGAGGCTGGATGCGGTGGACAATGAACTGGCTGGCAACCACAATCCCATCAATCTTGCTGAAATCCATCAGGGATAACAGTTCTTCGATCTAAACCATTTGATCCACATCTGGTTTTTTAGACCACCGGGGATTGAATTGGGAAATCTGAGCGACATCATCAGGAACTGGTCGGCCTTCAAGACTCTGGTTGATGTAAAACCAGCGCTTCATCTAGTTCTTGTTGTTTGATGTATGTCCAACGGCCATCCAGCGGGACTTCACACGCTCCCTCAATGAAATGTAGCAACCGCCGGCCACCTAAGATCCATCAGACCCTTCCCCTTTCTTCTTCAGGACATACAGGTGGCGAAATAGATTGAAGTGCGGCGCTATTCCTAGATAGCACTCGCAATACACCATGAAGATAGCAATGGTCAAAATGGAGTTAGGGGGAAGATTGCAGATTGAAATCGCCTAGAAAATACACAAATACCTTAGGAAGTTGTGCACCGGAATCCCTAATCCCCGGAAGAAATAATCTTCAAACACAACAATTTCATCTTCATAGGGCTGGGGATAGCGTTCACCTGCTGGCGGCGCCCTCCATACCACCAACTCTGGTGGCGGCAGTAGGCCTCCCAGCGCCATTGTCTCCAATGACTTCTGCGTCATCAGAGATTTCTGCCAATGGGTCTCCATCAGCTTCTTGCGCGCCGCCTCCGTCGCTGAGATCTTCTTCTTCCCCATTTTGGTTATCAAGCTACGTGGGTGAGATGCAGAGTGCGCGGGTGGCAGTTCTCAAAAACCTAGTTTGTGCGCTGGAGATTGAGGAGAAGAAAGCAGCGGAAATGACAACGACTGCTGAATGTAGAAGAGGAAGCGGCGGCCGTCGGGCTATTTATACCATGCGGGTGGCCCATTGACTCTCCCGAGGTCACTGTGGACGTTCTTTTTACCCTAATTTTTAACTGGGCTTTCTTGGGCCGAGTTACCTTTACCTAGTTATTTTTCCTATATGGTACGGTGAGTCGTTTACTAAAGTCATGGTGCGCTAGTCTTACTGGGGACTAGGCCCACCCGTTGAATGCATGGTCAGTCTAGTCCACCAGTCAGACGAGGGACTGGGGGCTCTTACAGAAGTCATATGTATAGCCCCGGCCGACCAGATCAGTCTGGAGACTAGGCACACAACTGAGCTATGTACTATTAAGCCCTAGTCGACCAGATCAGTCTGGGGACTGGGCACATAGCCTGGGTATGCACTATTAAGTACTGGTCGACCAGATCAGTCTGGGGACGGAGCTCCTTCGATTAACTTGCGTACTGATCGATCAGCTCAGTTTGGGACCAAAACTCAGAGATTTGCATTCATCAAAGAATAACAGAGCATTTAGATTGAGTCTGATAAGAGATCCAATGAAGAAATTAACAATGCAAGGTGACCATTTTTCCACATCAGATTGGGTCATTCAGGACCTAGTACAAACTACTTGTCTACGGCATTTTACGCAAAAGCTATGATGTTTGGCTACTGCAGTACGAGCTTCACATAGATTCTATCCTAAGAAGAACTTTCTGTTCAAGGGCCAGTAAACCCATGAAACTGCAAAAAGTAGTCCTCTACCAAGCGTCTGCTGGCAGGCACGCCTGAACACCTGCCGGGGACCTATGGAGCGTCGTTCATGACGTCCTCCGCGGTCACCTCGTCCACTATGGCGTCGGCGGCGTTGTCGAAGTCCCGGATGAGGTACTCCAGGTCTGCGACGCGTTCTCCTTCCGGAAGACTGGCGAGTCCCCGGAGATCCACCCCAGAGCGGCGTTGGGCAACTGCCAGCGCCAACGACGCCCCGCGGCGCACGTCGTGGGACACGAACCCTTGGATTCGGCCGGGTGTGTTCTCCAGCCGCTCCAGGAGGGAATCTCCTGCCGCTCCGGTGAAGGCGGCGATTGCTTCCGCCGCCGGGAGGAAGGTCTAGAGCTCCTCCTCCAGTTGAGCCACCCTCTCGTCGGCCACCAACTGGTTGGCCCGGGCCTGTTGCGCCTTCGCCTCGGCCTGCTCCAGCGCCCCCATCACGGCATTCAGCCATTCCCGCAGTTCCGCCATGGCGACCGTTCTGGTCACCATGGCATGCCGACCCCCGGCATTTCCTTCGCCGGTCTCCTCCGCGGTGGGGAACGGCTGCGCGTTTGGAGCACCGACGGCCAGCACCCTGCAAGCAACAAATCAAGTCAGATTGGATTTTGATTTCTCACCAAACGTGTGTACTACAGTAATACGGCTGCTTACCCTGCACTACGGCGGCATCTGCTAGGAGGACCGCTCGGTGAGTCCTCCGCTGGCCGCTTGCTGCGGTCCATTTGATGATGCTGGAGCGTCGTGAGAAAGGATTGGAAGAGGAAGAACTAAGCAACCGGCTAGGGTTTCTTTGGATTTGGGATGCTTTTTCTCACCGCCGCGCCTTCTATTTATAAGCAGCTATCAGGAAGATAAGCTGGCAAGTGGGAATCGCTGCATAGCTCCGTGGCGGATTGCTTTCCCCACAACTGGAAAGTGCCATCATTGCGGCCATGACTGAAGGCGAACCGCCGTGGCACGTTCTCTAGTATGGATTTCTCGGCCTCCGTGCCAGGATGGTCTTTTTTGCCCCTCTGACAAGGCGGACGGTTAACTAGGCTATTGGCTGGGTATCAGGCCCATTCAGTATAGTTTTCGGCTTTTAAATGTTTCGATTTTCCACAGAGTTGCATCTTTTTTCTGAAAAAGGTGCTTCTTCTGAGTGATTATCAAGTTTTTTTAAGAAAGCTTGCTACAACATGATTCTCATCTTCTAACAACCTTGGGGACTACGTGGGCCCATGTCACTTAGCAGTGACTGGGCCTGTTATTAATATGGGTTCTGACCCCTACCTTTTATATGGCTTTTCTGAAAGGCTAGTTTCTTTGATTAAACAAATGATATCTGATATCATATGCTACTGTGGGCCCACGTCTCTAGACATGAGCTGCTTTTTTCTTTTTTCTTGAGCAACATGCATCTTTCGACAAAGACGAATGAATTTGCCTCTGAGGTCGATTCTTTCTTCGAACTGCCTGGCATTGTGCTGAACCAGTCGGTTCTTTGCAGAACTAGTCGGTTCTTCACGGAACTGGTCGGCAAGTCAATGACAAGCTACAACTATGCAAGGTTACAATCTGGACTGGTCGGCAAGCGTCAAAGCGGTTTTACTCCTCAAGATTCATGGTGCTCGGGGACTAGCTGTGGGGGTTTAGACCCCTGTACCCTCACGGCCGGCCTTTGGCCTCGACAGACAGGGCGGCCCAGCCCACAAGACCAAGACCGATCGGCCTCTCTAGCCTAGTCGGAGTCCTAGGTGGACAATTAAGAGTTACATGTCATGCAAGGCAACTAGTCGGTTAGGAAACCAATTGTACTCTACCGAGATACGGTTTGTTTGTAACCGACCACCTTAGGATTTCAGGATCTGTAACCCTACCCCCCAGACTATATAAGGCGGGCAGGGACCCTCTCCAAAATATCTCTCAATCCTTTTCATCAATAATAGAAGAGCAGGACGTAGGGTATTACGCATCAAGCGGCCTGAACCTGGGTAAACCGTGTATACTGTTCTTCTTGTTCCATCTCGCTTGTAGTCTAACAGCGTGCCTCCACCATAAATCACTACCGTCGGTATACCCGTGGTAGACTGCCGCCGATATTTCATCGACAATCACTCTTTACCATTTCCATTTCTCTTTACCTTTTCTATCCTTCAATGGATCAACTTAATTCCATGCCTATCTATAAATATAACTTCATGAGCCTACACTTAGAGCCAGAGCCATCCTCAAAGCCTATCTTAGCCTCTGACTATAAGCTACGCCCATGTTTAATAGACATGGTCAGAAACCAATTTTTCTCAGGAAAAGATAATGCTAGCCCTTTGTAATTACAATGAACCTTTGGCCCATTTAGTTTGGATTTTGGTGTTTGATGAACAACATGGCCATTTGGACTAATATTGCTTGCTAGTGTCTTTGGATATAGTTCAAAGGATGCAAGGTGGACTTAGACTTAGGCAAGTGGTGATCCAAATGATCAACACCTTAAGCAAGACATTAGAAGCTATATTGAAGACCTACAAGATATGCTAGAAGTCCAAGACACAAGAAGTAGAAGCCCGGACATGAAGACACGAACAAGATTGAAGATACCGAAGCCGAGACAAGAGGTGGATGAATTAGAACTGTCTTATGATTTTGGATCTGATTAAATTGCCATGAGACCAGCATAAAGTTGTAGAGCTTTTCATAAGCTTTTCAAAAAGTCCAAGATCATCAAAATCGGAGTTCGGAGCAAAAAGTTATGGCCAAAATACGGAAGACCAACGTGCTGAAAATGGAGCAGCGGACACGTCCGGTCAGGAGCGTCTGGTCGGCACAGGACGTGTCCGGTCAGAGCGTCCGGTCCACTAAAAACAGCCCCGAAAAAGTGCTGTGACACCGGAGCGTCTGGTCCTCAGCGTCCGGTCACCACCGGAGCATCCGGTCCTCTCTGAAAACAGGTGAAACGGCTAGTTTCGCAATGGCTAGTCGATGTGGCCTGACAGGACACGTCCAGTGCTATTACTGTAGCGTCCGGTCCTCTACAAAGCTGCAAATTGATCTCCAACGGCTCTATTTGCTATGGGGCTATAAATATGAGTTGCAACAGGCCATATGAGGGGTGGAAGAGTGACGAATCATACCAAGAGTGTTGCTACACCATTTTAGTGCTCTCCACTTGCATAGTGTTTAGTGTTTCACATGGTGATTAGTGTAGGTGCTTTGCGAAGTGCTTAGGCTAGTTAGACCACCGCTTATACGCTTGCTCTAGGTTTAGGCCTAGTGTTTAGTGAGGTTTGCATACCGCTCATTACTCGGCGTTTGTGTGCACCATTGTTGTACATTGGAGGGGCTTGTAGTCTTGTGAGACCACACCAACTGCGTTTGTGGTGTGGCCGCCACCGTGTACCAAAGAGAACAAGGCTCGCGGCGGTTTGGCCGGAAGCTTGATAGTGAAGACGGCGGGGAGCGGTCCGAGTGAGGCTTGCCGGAAGGCACACCGGAGACCCACTTGCGTGTGGGGAAGGCCCAGAGCTATCCACGGAGTTACCCGATCGGGAGCTTGGCCCTTGCGAGGGATTCCTTGCGAGGGGCTTCAACGAGGACTAGGAGGAAGCTTGAGCGCTTCTCGATACCTCGGTAAAAATACCGGAGTCATCGATGGGAGTTTGCATCTCTACCTCACATTTACCTTCCGCATTTACATTATATACCTTGGTTGTGTGCTTTACCTTTCCTAGCTTAGTTGATAGGCTAGTTGATAGGATTGGAACCTAGGTTGCATAACTCTTTTGCGGTAGAGATAGCAACACACCTAGCAAAACCTTACTTGCACATCAAAATAGATTATTTCTTGCATAGGTTTTGACTATGTTGTTTTAGAGGCCATAATTAGAAGTAGATTTTTAAGTTGCCTAATTCACCCCCCTCTTAGGCGTCACGGTCCCTACACCCTTATTCTTACCTCAATGAATTCGAACAAACCTGTGTGTGTTTGCGCATTAAGGATATGTCCGATGAGACTATCCGATGAAAGCTTTTTCCTTTCTCTTTGACTGGAGAAGCTAGACATTGGTATGATCTCCACGTTGAGAGTGTTAAAGGTGACTAGAGAGCATTGTGTGCTGAATTCTACCTCCAATTCTATCCTATCTCTAAGGTAGTAGACCTTCGTTTAGAAGTTCTATCCTTTAGACAAGGGAAGAAGGAGATTCTAACTGAAGCCTGAGAACGCTTTAACTATCTTACTCATTCTGGACCTAGTCTATCCATACCAGACCCCGTTCTACTTCAACATTTCTATAAGGGTCTGAATAGAAAAACTTCTAAATTTCTCAACCTTGCTTCTGGAGGATCATTCTTGTATATCACTTCCGATGTTGCAAGAAACGTCCTTACAAAGATCCACGAAAATAAAACACCTTTAAAGAAGCCGGTAGAGGAAGAAGATTTGATAGTTGATCAGGAATCCATACCTACCACATCCCAACCTACAACTATCAACGAGCCTGAACCACAGGAGGAGGAAGAAATTACACTTCCAGACTCCATGCTCGAGATCGAGGATGATATATTCACTGATTATGGAAATACCTCGAATTACTACACCATTAGGAGACCACAGAAGCCTTAAGAAGTCATCACCTAGTGAAGAAATCTTAGATCCTTCTAATGAGACTTTCCTCAAGCAAAATGCTAAAGAGCTTGTGTCGATTATAAGCAATGATTGGTTGGAAGAATCAGAGCTTTCCTCTGATGCCATCCGAGTTGATCTCACTTCAACTACCATACCTTGCTAAATCCACAAGGGTTCTTTCAAAGTATTATACAATCCTGTTGTGGGAGTTAACATCATGTCTGCAACATATGCTCAAAATCTTTTAAAGGACATGCCCTTAACCCCAACAACAAAGTTTTCGAAAAGTCCTTTAGGCCATGTTCTCCCAAGTTTGGGAATCCTCTATGTCTTACCTATTCATGTCAAAGGGATAAGAGTTCATTTGAGCTTCTATATCTTTGATGTCATACAGTTCGACGTACTGATTGGATAGCCTATAGAGAGACTTTTGCAAGAAGGAGAAAAAGGGAATCTAAACATTAGCCTCGGGAAGAACTTTAAATTGTCCATATCCATAACTCGTGCTCTCAATAATGAGACTAGTCACTTCCTGAGCCTGATCCTATGGAAGAAGTCTTAGAGACAACCTTTGAATTTTCTTTCGAGCCAGATTTCGGAGATGATTCTGAACCACTAGATGAGGAAGGAGATAGTACGCTAGAACCCGACCCTCTAGATGAGTCTGAGGAGCCACCTAAGCCTCCCATAGAACTCAAACCCCTACCTTCTGGTCTTAAATATGCTTTCCTAAACAATGATCGAGAATCCCCTGTGATAATAAGTGATAAACTCTTCGAGGAGGAAACCTTTTGATTGATTACGGTCTTTAAAAAGCATAGATCTGCTTTTGGCTATTCACTCCAAGATCTCAAAGGAATCAGTCCTGTTCTTTGCACTCATCGCATTCCTACAGACCCTAAGATAACACCTTCTAGATAACCACAACATAGGTTGAATAATGCGATGAGAGAGGTTGTTAAGAAAGAGGTTTTGAAACTGTTACATGCTGGGATCATATATCCTGTGCCATACAGTGAGTGGGTAAGCCCTGTACAAGTTGTGCCTAAAAAGGGAGGCGTGACAGTTGTTCGAAATGATAAGAATGAATTAATCCCACAAAGAACCGTCACTGGATGGCGGATGTGTATTGACTACCAAAAGCTTAACAAGGCAACAAAGAAAGATCATTTTCCATTTCTCTTCATTGATGAGATGTTGGAGAGGTTGGCAAATCATTCTTTCTTCTGTTTTCTTGATGGGTATCCGGGCTATCATCAAATATCGATCCATCTCGATGACCAAAGCAAAACCACTTTTACATGTCCATACGGAACTTATGCCTACTTGTAGAATGTCTTTTGGACTATGTAATGCTCCAGCTTCATTTCAAAGAAGCATGATGTCTATATTCTCTGATATGATTGAAGTGATAATAGAAGTTTTCATGAATGACTTTTCTGTATATGGAAAAACTTTTGATAAATGCCTTGAAAACTTAGATAAGGTTTTGCAAAGATGTGAGGAAAAGTACTTAGTCCTTAATTGGGAAAATATCATTTCATGGTTAGAGAAGGAATAGTGCTTGGACATTTAGTGTCCGAAAGAGGGATAGAGGTAGACAGAGCTAAAATTGAAGTGATTGAACAACTACCTCCTCCCATTAATGTTAAAGGAATTCGAAGCTTCTTAGGCCATGCAGGTTTTTATCAACGGTTCATACATAACTTTTCATACATTGCTAGACCTCTAACAATCCTGCTAGCTAAGGATGCTCCCTTCGAATTTGATGACACATGTTTAAAAGCTTTTGAAACTCTTATGAAAGCGCTCATCTCTCGCACCAATCATCTAACCCCCGATTGGTCCTTTGTCTTTTGAATTGATGTGTGATGCAAGTGATTATGCTGTGGGGGCAGTTTTGGGACAAACTAAAGACAAGAAGCATCACGCAATTGCATATGCTAGCAAAACTTTGACAGGACCTCAACTTAATTATGCAACTACTGAAAAAGAGCTTCTAGCTGCTGTTTTTGCTATAGAAAAATTAAGATCTTACTTAGTCGGAGCAAAGGTAATTGTTTATACCGATCATCTTTGCGCTTAAATGCCTGCTCACTAAGAAAGATGCTAAACCACGACTCATAAGATGGATTTTGCTACTCCAAGAATTTGACTTAGAAATAAAAGATAAAAGGGGAGTAGAAAATCATGTTGCCGATCACTTGTCTAGAATGCAGTTCAAGAATATGCAGGAACTACCAATCAATGACTCCCTTCGAGACGACACGCTCTACGCTATCTCCAGATCGGATCCCTGGTACGCGAATATTTTCAATTTTATGGTTGCAGGATATGTACCACCAGGGGCGAACAGGAGAAAGCTTATCTATGAAAGCCGTCTACACATATGGGATGATCCTTACCTCTTTCGAGTGTGTTCTGATAGATTACACCGAAGATGTGTACCCACTGAGGAAGGTCTATGGATTATTGAAAGATGTCACTCATCACCATATGGAGGTCATTATAGAGCGTTCCAAATTCATGCAAAGATTTGGCAAAGTGGATTTTTTGGCCAACCATGTACGAAGACACTAGAAACTTCATCCGAAGATGTGGAGCATGTCAGAGGCACGGCAATATCAACTCGAGAGATGCCATGCCACTCACCAACAATCTTCAGATTGAGCTCTTTGATGTCTAGGGAATTGACTACATGGGACCATTCCAAAATCAGGCAACTATGAGTACATTTTAGTGGCAGTTGACTATGTCTCAAAATAGGTAGAAGCCATGCCATGCAAAGCTGTAAATTCCAAGAACTCCAAAAAGATGTTTCATGAGACAATATTTCCAAGATTCGGTGTTTCAAGGATGGTGATCAGTGATGGAGAAACTCACTTCATTGACAAGGACTTTCGCAAATACTTGATGAAGCAAGGGATCCAACATTATGTATCTACTCCTTACCATCCTCAAACAAGCGGCCAGACAGAGACTTCCAATAAGCAAATCAAGAACATTCTACAAAAGGCAGTCAATGAGATGGGAACTGTTTCGAAGGAAAAACTGCCCGATGCATTGTGGGCACACCGAACAGCATATAAGACACTTCTTGGCATGTCACCTTATCAGCTTGTCTACGGCAAGACCTGTCACTTACCAGTAGAGCTTGAGTTCAAATCTCATTGGGCAATTAAGAGATGGAACATGGATTTAGAAGCTGCTGGAACAAGAAGAAAGATGCAACTCTCAGAATTAGATGAATGGCGAGAAAAGGCATATCATAATGCAAAGATCTATAAAGAGAGGACCAAAAGGTGGCATGATAAGCGAATCAAGAAGAAGAGCTTTAGCCCTGGAGATAAAGTGCTACTATTCAACTCTAGGGTAAGATTATTCAGGCATGGTAAACTACGAAGCAAGTGGGAAGGGCCATTCACGGTGGTAAATGCATCATCACATGGAGCAGTGACACTTCAAAACAACGAAGGTACGTTATTCAAGGTAAATGGCCAACGCCTCAAGATTTTTCTAGAACCTTCTAGACCACCCAAGGAATTAGATGAAATTTATTTTCTGGTGTTTCCCTAATTTATCAAAATATAAAACTCCATCGCGAATTGGGCCGCGATAGGAGAAAAATTGGAGAGATAACGAGCCAATAATGCACCCTGCGGAAGGGCACCGGAAACCGGGCGTGGTGGGACCGGCCGGTCCCACCCCAGACCGGCCGGTCTAGCCCCGCGCCGCCTTGCGGTCCGTCGCCTCTCGGTGCGAAGCTTGTTCTGTTAGGGTTTCGGATATTCCACTTTGATCCAAATCCGCCGCCGCCTGTTTACGGTAGATGCTCGGGATAGATTCGGATGGAATGCCCCCTACCTCAAGTTACCAGGACTATATAAACACCCCCTGGGGTCATTCTCCTCTCATCCCAAGAGCTCTCCTCTCTCAATCCATAGCAACGAAGCTCTCCATCTCTCCACCTCCCACCAAATGGCAAGCCCAAACCATCCCTACACGATCGAAGAGCCGGAGGAAGTCCTCCCACTAGCGGTCATCTCCCACCAAAGCAGCTGGCGGTGGTGCCCCCGAAGGCAATCATCCCAGTGCCATCGAAGAAGGTCATCCGAGCTCGACCTCAAGGAGCTCCAATGGAGGAGGCCTTCTACGCCCAGGCCATCAGGGGGCCTGCCATAGCGCCACCAGCTCGTCGACCGCTTCTGGGAGATAAGCCACGACCGTTAGGTCAACCTAGCATTGGTCTCCCCCAAGGCACTAAGTTACTACCTCCTAGAAAGGGGGAGAGGCTGCTAGGGGTCACCATCAAGTTCGGGATGGTGACCGGTGCAAAGTACACCACCGAGAAGGAGCGAGTGACTCTGGATGGTGTGCGGGTGGACCCCAGCAATGTAAAATTCAATCCACCACCAAAAGCCAATCCGGAGCCCCTGAAGAAGAAGACGAGGACTGCACCAGCCCTAAGACAACCTCGCCTGTCCTTGGCCACCTTAGAAACAAGAATAGATCTCCAGGCCCAAGCCCTGTCTGATGCACTAAAGGTCATAGGGACCACTGTGCAACGAGTAGGGAATCTAGAGGTCAGCCAAGAGCGGCTGCGTAGTAAGAACAAAGTGCTCAAGGCTAGGGTCAAGGAGTTAGAGAAAAAGGATTAGAGATCGAGATGGATAGGCACACGTGTAATAAATTTTAGTTAGTTTGCTAGTTAGTTAGATTGGTTAAAATTAGTTTGCTTAGTTAATTCAATTCATTGATTATGTAATAAATGTGCCTCATGATAATAAAGAAGTTGAGTCTTTCGAATCATCATCTCTCTCTGGATATATGTTTGTTTTTGTCTCCACCATGTTGTGCATAAAAGAAAATAGGAAACAAGTGTGGGGGAGACAACCCATAGGAACTCAGAAGGAAAACCAAGCATACAGGACAACAAAAATCAGGTACGCACTCTAAAACACTCTCGTTTATTGATACTGAGCTTAATTGAATATCCTTTAATGAAACATGATTACATCTCGAGGATGATTCGCTTAGTCATGACTTAAGGCAAGAATCACATAATTCATTTCCTGTAACACTTGCTGCTGTTGGGAACTCTTTATAGGGACCCCATGCCTCTTAAGTTGTTGACAAGTATGAGATAGTAGAACATGAGAACCAGAATTTCTATGCCTAGTTATTGGAGCATTTATTTAAAAACATAAAAACAATAGCTATGCTACTCCTCTGTGGTCTTTAAATACCTATAGAGCCATACATGATCATAAACTTTCTACATAAGCTACTTATCTTGCACTGAGCTCTGTCAGCATTTGAGACCCGTGTTATAGAGATTTATCATGCTCTCAAGATCAAGATCCACTTACACTCCATATATGCACTATCCCTACACTGGGGGGTAGGCGCAACCTTTTCCATCCACAGAGAAAATATGCTGCTCTTACACCGAGAGTACGCATCCAAAAAGACTTTTGGTTGGATCTCATTCACTTATGCTCTAATATTACCAGAAATCTCTGTCTTGCAAGAAGTTTTCATGCAGGATGACATGGGCTATGCAAAAAGAAAAAGAGAGTTCAAAAAGAAAAATAGTCCAATTGTTAAAAAGAATAAAAGGCGCTTAGATGCCTAGCTCCCTAGAAAACGAAAGAAAAGAAAAATTTATGATAGCCCATTGTCTCCAAGCACTTCAATTCAAGCAAGAGAGATATATCCTATAACATCCCTGTTAAACCCAATACCCAAAATTCACAACTTTCAAAAAACTTTTTCGAAAACTAACCCATGCATGGTGAGTGTCATATAGGGAAACCCTCCTTAGTAAGTTGCACTAGCTCCTATGCACAATTAGTGGCATGAGCATTTTTGTCTTTCCTTTATATACATGTGATTTGCCTCTTTATGAGTTCATGTGATGCTAATTAATCTATTAAAGTCATTAGAAAAGGTGACATGTGTATAACCCCTATGGGCCCCACACCCTAGACCAGAACCAAGACTACCCTAGGTGAACCCACCGGCAAGCATATGCAGATTTTCACCTTGCAATGCTTTTTGCATCAAGTAGAAAGGGAAAAACAAATAGAAAAGAGGATAGGAAGGGAGAAATGGGGGAAAAGGGGAATAGCCGGCCAACACCCAAAGACGGCCCAACGGCCTGCCGCGCCCCTTCCCTTTCTCCACATCGGCGCGGCCCAACCCGGGCGCAAAAGGCCGGGCACAGCGTAGCGCACCCGAGCCCTCCACCTCCCTCACGAGGCCGATGACAGGCGGGCCCGGAGGACCCCACCTGTCATCCCTTTCCTCTTCCTCCCACTCTGTTTTTCCCCACGACGCGCCGTTGCTTTGCCGAGAAGGGAAACGGCCATCCTGGCCGCCCCGTATGAACCGCCTCGCTCGACCCACGGATGCCCGCCACGCCCACCCTTCCCACGCCGACGCGCAGCAACACAACAAGGCCAGCCGCTCGGCATGGACCTGCCGCGCTGACGCCACCGCGGGCCGCTCCACCCCTCCTTTTTTGTCGGCCGCCGCTCCAAAATTGGACGCACCCGCGCCCTGGCAATGCTCCCCCGCACCTCCTAAACCCTAGCCGAGCGCCTTCGGATTGCTTCCACGTGCTCCGCAGCTCCCCATCGCCGTTCACCGCTGCCATGGCCGCCGCTCGCCTTTAAATAGGGCACCCCGGGAGCCCTAGCATCCCTTCCGCACCACGCCGCCACTGGTCACACAAACCACACTCCACACCGCATGCAGGGAGGGCCGTGAAGGGAAGGAGACGCCGGGGGGGGAGCCGCCCGCCGGAGCCGCCCCGCTCCGTTCCACCCGCCGAGCCGAGTGAGGAGGCGGCGCCCCGATCGGCTACACCGACGACGCTGTTCTTTCCCCTGCACGGCCTCGACACGCCATCTGCTCCGCCACACCGCTGCACCACCATCCTCTCTTCGCCAACACCGACGGTGAGCACCCACCTCCGCCCGTCGCGACCGCTTTCTTCCACGGCCGAAGCGTGCCGCCGTGAGCCCCACCTAGGTGGCTCAAGGCCGCGCCCGGAGCACCTGCACACACAAGCGCACACACGCGCGCCGGCTGGCCACGCCCGGCTTGCCACGGCACGGCAACGGCCTGCACACATCCGCCAGCCCGGGGACGCTCGCCACGGCGAGCGCCCGCCGTGGCGCGGCCGTTCCGTCTTGCCCCCCTCGCCACGGACACAGCCTGTGGGCGGGCGAGCCTCTCGCCACCGCACACCCCGGCCGCCTAGTCGCCAAGCTCCAAAGGCCCCTGCCTTGACCTATGCCCTCAGACGCCGCCGTTCGCCAGAGTTCCGCCGCGCGCCTCCCCCTGGGTGTGTTGGATTCCGGCTTAGGCCGTTGAGACGAGGAGGAGCGCGAGTCTTCCTCGTCGACTAGAGAGAGCGAGTGTGGTGAGTTGTGTGGTGATGGATGGATATGGATGGGTTGGATGGGGAAGTGTGTGGTAATAAACGGGTTAAAACTTGACCTATACTATTTTAATTATGTTAATGCCTAGGAAAACTAGAGCCTCAAGTAGGCCTTTTGCTTAGCCTTGCATCCTCTTTCCACATAGCAATGCTTCATATAACGGGTGGGAATAGTGGCCAGTACAAACCGTACTGATACATTGTGGTTCAGGGGAGAACCTCGAGTGGGACATCGAGGAGGAGGATCAGGAGGAGTAGGAGTCTCGTACTACGCGCAAGGAGAAAACGCATCGATCCGCCGCCATCTTTCTTTTGCTGTTTTGGACTCTGTGTGAGTGTGTGATTTCTGCCTTTCAGGCGATGTAATAAATTAATTAAACCCTGCTATTGTACTCTCTAAATTTAAATTCTGCTGTATGCGCACTTTGAACCACTGATTGTCGATAATGGTGATGAGTCCTTCGCGGCTATCACATTGTTGTACGAAATCTGTGAGTTTCCCATCGAGGAATACGCGGGTTGTTTCAGTTGGTATCAAGAGCCATACTTGCTCGTAGCACGAGACCCCTAGAAATGGCCGATAGATTAGGGTGAATTCTTTGTCTTCGGTTATATTTACCGACATTGCATCTTTTTATGCATGGCTTATCTTATATTCTGAAGCCAAAAGTTGCCTTTTTACCAATGCAGCTATGGAGACACCGGACGAGTTGAGGACCAACGGGATGCAGTACGGTGGGTTCGCCAAGCTGCTGCGCGAGGTGCTACTGGACCTCGGGGTTGACCCCGAGAAGGTCCAATACGTCATCCGCGGCGAGAGAGGCATCGTCGTGATCTCCATCGAGGTGCCGGCGAGCGAGTACCTGCCGTACATCCGCGGCTTCACCGAGTTGGAGGTCGACACCACCGTGGACATGTGCATCCAGTCCGTTGCGCGCACGGCCCTCCGTACCGTGTGCCGCAACTCCCGCCAGCTCCTTGCGGACGGACCCTTCTGCATGCTACCCGGGGACTTCAACGTCGACTCCGGCACTCCGGCCCTGCCAAGGCTCTCTGACGACAAGCCTGTCGGACCCCGGTTGCTCCGCATGTTGGACGTGACTTCCAGCTATGCTCTCGCCCAGGATCGTTACATAACGACCTTGGAGGCCGAGAACCGCCGGTACCAGAGCTTCCTGCTCAAGACCGACGACATCGTCGCCGGGATGGAGCGGGGCGAGCTTCGCCTGCAAGACGAGCTCAGCTGGGAGAGAGAGAGACGCCACTCCAAGGAGGCCATGCTCGAGAGGGAGAACGAGCGACTCCAGGCGGAGATCGCCAACCTCCGAGACAAGGTCGGGGACTTCGGGCTCCGCAACCACTACCTGGACGGGCGCGTCCTTGAGCTCGAGAGTACCCTGGCCCATACCACGGAGGCCCTCCAGGAGCGCGAGGACGCCACCAGGAACTTCAACCTCCGCTACCTGGGGCTTCTGAACGACATCAACTGGGGGAAGAAGGTGATGACCCAGGAGGCAGACTACGCTTGGAACAACGTTCTCCACCAGGTGCAGCTCATGAAGACCGAGCGCATTGCCCACGACCGGCTCCATCGCGTTGAGAAGGCCTGGAGGAGGTCGGACAAGCGGCGCGTTGACGAGTACCACCAGCTCCAGCAGGCTGTACCCGCCGTGTACCGCCGCCCGCCCTTCGTCGAGGACTTCCGCCCGCGCGGGACCCAGCTCAACCTGGGGGCCGCCGACACCAGCCACCTGCCTGCTCCTGCCGGGACTCCACAGATGGAGTCCGCGGTCACCTTCACCAACAGGTTGTACTGGCCTGTTGTGCCTTCCACCCCTGCACCACCACCATCTCCACCAGTTGAGCAGCACCACCTTGGACCCGAGCCTACTACCCCACTCTCTCCAGCCACTCCACCCTACGACACCTAGGTGTTCCACCTATGCTTTCAGTAGAGTAGACTAGCATCCTTGCATGTTTGCCCTGCGTGGCACCGGAGACATGTCTCACCTACCCTAGGATAGAGTAATTGTCACCCTTTTGGAGCCTACCTGCGAGTAGAGCGTTCTCGTGAGTCTTCTAAGCGTAGCTGCTAGAGACATCGCCATGTAATAAAATAATTGTAATGGATGCTTGGATTTCTATGCAGTTTCATGGATCTTTATGCTTCTTTGATTGAGTGTACGGCTAGTGTTTTTTCAAATTAAATATGATTAATGAGATAACCATTAAATTAATGCAAGCTTGTTACCCTATTAATCAACCCTTCTAACAGATGTCCCTCCGCCGCTCTAGCCGCTTGCTGAACCGCCCACAGACGCCGATGCCGGCAGTTCGTGGTCGTGGACATGGTCGCGGGCGTGGCGGCTGTGGCGCCGGCCGCGTCGGGCACGTCCAATCAACTTCGAGGAGGATGAGGTCCTCGTGGAGGACGTTCTCGAGGAGAACGAGGTGCCACGCCCCGCACCGGTGGGGGTGCCGCTCTAACCCACCACCTATTTGGAGGTGCCATTCCCGACCCACCACCGGCTGGAGGTGTTTGCTCCACCGCCACATCCGCCTCCACCTCCGCCGCCGCCCCACTCTTGGCCGAGGTCATGCGGCTGACCCAGCCTATTGGAGACCCCCGGGCCGAGGGAGTCCTTCGCCGCCACAGAGGTCCACCCAACGACTTCCAGCACAAGCTTGAGGGTTTTCTGAAGCTAAGGCCACCGACCTTTGACAACTCCGATGACCCCATCGCCGCCCTCGACTGGCTCGCGAGATCGTGAAGAACCTCGACCTCACCACTGCATGCGGACGAGGAGTGCATGGCTATCGCCGCACACCGGCTCGTCGGTCTTTGCTCGAGCGTGGTGGGACAGCACGCGACATGCACGCCGACCCCGCGCACATCACCTGGGAGGAGTTCGAGGAGGCCTTCACCGAGTACCACGTGCCAGAGGGCGTGATGGATGCCAAGATTGAGGAGTTCCGCAACATCCAGTAGGGGTCCCAGAAGATCCAGGAGTACGGCAACCGCTTCACCTCCATGATGCGGTATGCCCCCAGCGACACCGACATAGAAAAGAAGAAAATGTACTTCTTCAAGAAGGGCCTCAAGATGCACATCAAGCTTTCTCTCTCCGGGCACACCTGCCACACCCTTCGCGAGATGATGAACAAGTGCCTGGAGATTGAGAAGGACCGCTTGGAGGCCGACCTATCCAAGGAGAAGAAGAAGCGACGCTTCGAAGGATCGTCCCGCACCTCAGCTCCTTAGAGGTCGCGTGGAGGACCGCCCTCGAAACTTCATCACCGCACCGGCCAGCGCGCCACGCCTACCGTGAGCCAGGTTGATGGTACCTACACCACCAACTACCCCCGCCCTGCTCAGGGTACGAGCGCATGGAAGACCCCCGCATCGAGCACGTGGAAGGCTGCCGCGCCTACCCCCACAGGCGGCATCCCTTACACTTGCTTTGGGTGTGGCAAGCCTGGCCACAAGATCCTGGACTGCCCCGACAAGAAGACTGCTGCGACACCGACGGCTCCAGCACGGAGACCACCTGCTCAGGCGACGCCCCACAGGAGTGCCTCGGGAGCCACCCGCGGCCGCCTGACCCACCTCACCGCCGAGGACGCCCAGGACTCCCCCGACATGGTGTACGGTATGTTCATGGTTAACGGAGCTAAGGCTTCGGTACTTTTTGATTCTGGTGCTACATGCTCATACATATCATCTAAGTTTGCACGAGAGAATCACGTACCCGTCACTCCACGACGGGGAGCTGTAGTGACAAGTTCTCCCTTGGGAAACTTGAGATGTACACACAAGTGTCAAGGAGTGAGAATAAACATTGAGGGTCACCCCTTTCTAGCCAACCTCACCCTCCTTCCTTCTAATGGTCTATATGTCATCTTGGGAATGGATTGGTTAACCCAGCACAAGGGTGTGATCTCATGCTCACCCAGATATGTAGAGTTTACCCATCCCAAGGGTCATGTAATCAGGTGTGAGCCCAACCATGGCAAGATGGTCTCCATGTTGTGTGCCCTTGAGGCCCAATCCGTGGAGAACGTACCTGTAGTGTGTGAGTATCTGGATGTGTTTCCCGAGGAGTTGCCGGGAATGCCACCAGACCATGATGTCGAGTTTGTGATCGACCTTCTGCCTGGTACGGGTCCGATTGCCAAGCGACCCTACCGCATGTCGGTTGACGAGCTGGAGGAGCTCAAGAAGCAGCTCAAGGAGCTTTCCGACAAGGGGTACATCAGGCCTAGTGCTTCGCCCTGGGGATCTCCCATCCTGTTCATGAAGAAGAAGGATGGATCGATGAGGATGTGCATTGACTATCGGAATCTGAATGCCGTGACCGTCAAGAACAAGTACCCTCTGCCAAGGATCGATGACTTGCTTGATCAGTTGAGAAATGCCAAGTTCTTCTCCAAGATTGACCTCCGATCAGGGTACCACCAGATGAAAATCCGTCCCGAAGATATACCCAAGACAACCTTTGTCACTCGGTATGGGCAGTACGAGTTCACGGTAGTGTCATTTGGGCTCACTAATGCCACGGCCTACTTCATGAACATGATGAACAAGGTGTTTATGGACGAGTTGGACAAGTTCATTGTCATGTTCATTGACGACATACTTGTCTACTCGGCATCAGCGGAGGAACATGAACAGCATCTGAGGACAGTGCTCGAGAAGCTAAGGAAGAATCAGCTCTATGCCAAGTTCAGCAAATGTGAGTTCTGGCTTGAAGAAGTTGCATTTCTGGGACATGTACTTACCGCAGAAGGAGTAGCAGTGGATCCAGCCAAGATTGAAGCCGTGAAGGCATGGGAGCAGCCACGCAACATGACTGACATTCGGAGTTTTCTTGGTTTAGCGGGCTACTATCGCCGCTTCATCGAGAACTTCTCCAAGATCGCAAGACCCATGACCAACCTCTTGAAGAAGACCAATGAGTTTGAGTGGACTCCGGAATGTGGGAAAAGCTTTCAGATTCTGAAGGAGAAGCTTACCACTACCCCCGTGCTAGCCTTGCCAGATATCCGTCAGGACTTCGTGATCTATTGTGATGCTTCTGGACATGGCTTGGGATGTGTCCTTATGCAAAATGGGAAGGTGATTGCTTATGCCTCCTGACAGCTGAAGCAGCACGAGCAACGCTATCCGACACATGATCTTGAGCTTGCAGCAGTTGTACATGCCCTGAAGATCTAGAGGCACTACTTGATTGGCAACAAGTGTGATATCTACACCGATCACAAGAGCTTGAAGTACTTTTTCACCCAAGAGGATCTAAACATGAGGCAGCGAAGATGGCTAGAATTGATCAAGGACTACAACCTGGAGATCCACTATCATCCGGGGAAGGCCAATGTAGTCGCAGACGCCCTGAGTTGCAAGAGCTATTGTCACTATCTCACCACTAGCACCACCCCTCCTGAACTATGTCGTGAGATGGAGAAGCTCCAGCTTGACGAAGTGCCGAGGAATCAGTTGAACCTTCTGAGAGTGCAATGCAACCTTGACGTGAGGATTCACAAAGCTCAAAAGACCTACCCCAAAATCACAGAGTTTCGAGAGCTCATGAGGTTAGGCAAGTATCCAGAATTCAGAGAAGACGGACAAGGTACGATCATGTACAAAGATCGTGTCTGTGTGCCCTTAGACGAGAAGCTGCGAGAAGAGATTTTGTCAGAAGGGCATGATTCTAAGTTCTGCATACACCCAGGAAGCACCAAGATGTACAATGATCTCAAGAAGACCTTCTGGTGGAGAGGCATGAAAGCGGACATTGCCGGACATGTGGCTAGATGTGATATTTGCAACCGTGTCAAGGCCGAGCATCAGAGACCAGCTAGTCTACTGAACCCACTCGATGTGCCAACCTAGAAGTGGGAAAGCATATCCATGGACTTCATAGTCGGGTTGCCTCGCTCTCCTAAGGGGCACGACTCTATTTGGGTGATAGTCGACCGATTAACGAAGGTGGCCCACTTCATTCCAGTGAACAACAGGCAGCAGACTGACGCTTTAGCGAATCTATACATCAGGGACATTCTGAGACTGCACAGGGCTCCCTCGAGTATTGTATCTGACAGAGGAAGTCAGTTCGTATCTCAGTTCAGGAAGAGTCTCCACAAGGCAATTGGCACCCAACTCGACTACAGCACCGCTTACCACCCTCAGACAGACGGGCAGACAGAAAGAGTGAATCAAATCCTGGAGGACATCTTGAGAGCTTGTGTGCTCAAGTATGGGAAGGACTGGGAGAAATTCATGTCACATGCAGAATTCTCCTATAATAACAGCTACCAAGCCAGTATCGGGATGTCTCCGTTTGAAGCGCTATATGGTAGAAAATGTCGAACCCCGCTAATGTGGTCCGAGGTTGGTGAGAGATCATTCTTCGGACCCACCAAAATTCAGGAAGCCGAAGAAGGTGTCGCCCAAATGCGAGAGAACCTCAAGATCGCTCAAAGCAGACAAAAGAGCTACGCGGACAAACGGAGGCTACGCGGACAAACGGAGGAGAGACCTCGAGTTCGCAAAGGGGGACTATATCTACCTTAAGGTATCCCCACTTCGAGCCATCCGTAGATTCCACGTAAAGGGGAAATTGTCCCCCAGATATGTTGGACCCTTCAAAATTTGACATAGAGTTGGCAAGTTGGCCTACAAGCTTGAGTTGCCAGATGAGCTGGCAGGAGTACACCCCGTGTTCCACGTGTCCCAACTCCGCAAATGTCTGAAGGTGCCAGACCATCAGGTGCCCACAGATATCCTGGATCTCCAAGACACGCTCGAGTACAAGGAGCATCCCACGTGTATCCTTGATCGAGCAACCAAGGAGACTCGAAGCACCACTATCCCCATGTGCAAAGTCCAGTGGAGCAACCACATTGAAAGAGAAGCCACGTGGGAGAAGGAGACGGAACTCCGGATGCTCTACCCCTACCTCTTCGAAAGGTACGCCTTCTTCTGAATCTTGGGGACGAGATTCTCGTGAGGGGGGACTCTGTAACATCCCTATTAAACCCAATACCCAAAATTCACAACTTTCAAAAAACTTTTTCGAAAACTAACCCATGCATGGTGAGTGTCATATAGGGAAACCCTCCTTAGTAAGTTGCACTAGCTCCTATGCACAATTAGTGGCATTAGCATTTTTGTCTTTCCTTTATATACATGTGATTTGCCACTTTATGAGTTCATGTGATGCTAATTAATCTATTAAAGTCATTAGCAAAGGTGACATGTGTATAACCCCTATGGGCCCCACACCCTAGACCAGAACCAAGACTACCCTAGGTGAACCCACCAGCAAGCATATGCAGATTTTCACCTTGCAATGCTTTTGCATCAAGTAGAAAGGGGGGAAAAAGAAATAGAAAAGAGGATAGGAAGGGAGAAATGGGGGAAAAAGGGGAATAGCCGGCCAACAGCCCAGCATGGCCCAATAGCCGGCCTGCCACGCCCCTTCCCTTTCTCCACATCGGCGCGGTCCAACTTGGCGCAAAGCCCAGGCTGGGCGCAGCGCGCGCACCCGCGCCCTCCACCTCCCTCACGAGGCCGATGACAGCCGGGCCCGGAGGACCCCACCTATCATCCCTTTCCTCTTCCTCCCTCTCTGCTTTTCCCCGCGCCGCGCCGTCGCTTTGCCGAGAAGGGAAACGGCCATCCTGGCTGTCCCCGTATGAACCGCCTCGCTCGACCCACGGATGCCCGCCACGTCCGCCCTTCCCACGCCGACACGCGGCAACACGACAAGGCCAGCCCGCTCGGCATGGACCCGCCAAGGCTGACGCCACCGCTGGCCGCTCCACCCCTCCTCTTTTGCCGGCCGCCGCTCCAAAATAGGACACGCCCGCGCCCGGCAACGCTCCCCCGCACCTCCTAAACCCTAGCCGGCGCCCGGATTGCTTCAGGTGCCCCCGCGGCTCCCCCATCGCCATTCACCGCTGCCATGGCCGCCGCCGCTTTTAAATAGGGCACCCCGGGAGCCCTAGCATCCCTTCCGCACCCCGCCGCCACCTGGTGGCACAAACCACACTCCACACCGCCACCAGAGGGAGGGCCGTGAAGGAAGGAGACGCCGGGAGGGGGAGCTGCCCTGCCGAGCTACTCCGCCCGGAGCCGCCCGCCGTTGCACCCGCCGGAGCCGAAGCGAGGGAGGCAGCGCCCGATCGGCTACACGGACGACGCCGTTTCTTCCCCGCACGGCCCCGACACGCCATCAAGCCCGCCACACCGCTGCACCACCATCATCTCTTCGCCAACATCGATGTCACACCCAGGTTTAAAAACAAAATGAGTACTCATCATATGTGTGCCCGTGAAGTCCACACATACAACAATGAAAGGAAAGTATCAAAATCGGTGTTATATAGTGAAAACGTACTTATATTTAACACTTACATCAAAGTTAAGCGCGAAACGTATATTATTTCTCTCTTCGGGCTCCATCTTCACAGGGACGGTTGACTGGGGTTAACATATGCCTAGCACTTCCTAGAAAAACCCTCTTGTTTCGCCTTCTGTTACCCATCCTGGATTTTTCAAAGAATTAAAAAGTAAAGCAAGCGTAAGTACATGTCGTACTCAGCAATTATAACATGGGGTTCATGAGGCTCAAAAGTTGACACTGGTTGACTGCATTAGCTTTTAATAATTATCAATTTTAATGCAATTAAGTAGCAACAATAAACCAAGCCCAACAAATTCATGATCAAGTAAGCATGATTAATGAATAGCAACAATTATAAATATATATAACAAGTGATAATCATCTCTATTCCATAAGACGTCCAAGGCCGCTCATGACCGTGAGCACGACTGATATATCATTTTTATACTCTGCAGAGGTTGTACACTTTCACCGTGAGTCATGATTTACCCTTTTGCCCGAGGTCGCGAGCCTCTTGACCCACTTCCAAGGAAGGTCGGCAGGGTTCACTATGAAGCCTTTCAAAGGTTCGTCTAACAAGTTAGGCCCGCTAGGTTTTGGATTGACCAAGCAGATATAGATGCTCTCCTCCGAGAGTGGTTCACAAATGACCCGCAGCCCAACACACACAAACGGCAGGACAAGAGCCATACCCGTCTTGGCACCCCCCTCTTGCGCCTTTCGGTAACCTCTAACAAGCTAGAAAAGATCCTCATACTTGACTAAAGCCAGAGCCATATAGCCCTCACGGTTGTACTGTAAATCCCGGATTTAACTTATGAATAAGTCCTTAGGGAGAGAAATCTGAAGCATCACAAAAACTATGCTCCAGCACCCTGGTCCATGGTTAAAAGCATCTTTTAGCATTTAGTTGCATATTACATTAATCAAGTTACAAGATCATGAAATGTTATTCGAGCACTAGCATCAGACTATCCAATGCGTAGACCCATAGGCGACAAGGTATCAGGGCATCAAATATCTAGGATAAATTCCTACCAGTAACAAGGTAGACATATGCAATATGAATTAAGTGATTAAAGATGAATAGGTATCAAGGATGGTCCCATGCTATACTTGCCTTATCACTTGCTTAAACCTTCTCATACTTTAGCTTTTAGTCACCGCCTTCTGATCTCCGATTGCTCACCGGGCGGTCCTCGTTCTACTCATAGATCGCAGCAACCAAGCACACCGGCAACATATAAACAATGAAAAGAGACAACTAAGAGCAAGCACCAATCACAAGAGAAGCTTGAAAAGAGTGTATAGAACTACACGTCTTGTTGCTACGGTCACAAGAGCGCAAGAACGATCGATAACAGAGCTATCGCTAGAAACAACAACTATCGACAGCTTTGCATTGTCACAGAAAATATACTATATGCTTGATTCATTTTAATTAATGAAACAAGATGATGGATCCTTCTAAGAAAAATCCTAATGTTGAATTAATCAAATTATACTTTAATTAGAAAAGATGAGGTTAAACCTTAGTCATATTTTAATTATAAAAGATTACATATCATTAATGCATATAAGCGTTTACACTTAGAAAATATAAAACATGTCAGAGCACTAATCGAACCACTACATGTTTCGTGTTTATCTAAGCAAGTTATAGTTAACAAAGATACATTTGAGTTGTATTAATCAAGTTAATATTTATTTATAAAACCCAGAGATAAAACCCTAAATTGTTTTTAATTTAAAACTCGATTGCCTAAGCGTTATTCAAATTAACATTTGATTTATAAATTCAGAGATGTGAGACATGCCAAACGTGTCTACTTACATACATCTAACATTGGTATGGTCGCAAGACAACGAAAACGGAGTTCTAACTCATATTGCTTTTAATTAGAAAGCGATTAAATAAACATTAATCAAATTATATTTAAACAAATAAATTCAGATTTGAGTGATATGATAAACACTAACGCTGCTGGTAGATCGCGTTAACACGAAACTAACGCAACCGGAACGAACTAAAATGGAGATCAAACGATTGAACTACGGAATTAACAACTGAATGGCAAAACTGTAATTATCATCATCTTCTACCTTGTGCAGGTCGTCTTCTTCACGATGTGCAGAACGTGGGCATGGAGGTGGTGCTGCTGCTGCACAGCACGCAGGGGAGGAGGGGCACGGCCACGGCCAAGGGCCTTTTGCGGCGGCGCCGGCCGCACCAGTGGCCCACGCTGAGGGGACGTGGCGGCCCTTTCGGCTGCCCCCGGCCGGCGGTGTCCCGCCTGCTATGGACGGCGGCGGGCGCTGCCCTGCGCGGGCGGGCAGGCACGCACGCGCATGGGGGAAGCCGGAGGGAGGGCGGCTCGAGGATGTGCAGCCGGCCCGCGGGAGAGGCGTAGGGACAAAGGGGGTGGCCGGAGAACGTGAAGAACATGGCCGGCCATGGAGCACCTCGCCGGAAAACACATCGGAAACAAAGAATCAAAGGGGAAACAGTCAAACGGACATGGATTCACGCAACCAAGTATATCACGGCGTAGAGGACGACGAGATCTACCTCGTGGTGATGACGGTTTTGGCCGGAGATGCCCGAGATGGCCGGAAAAGCTCGCCGGAGAGTTAGGAGTGGCGGCTAGAGATGGCGTTTTCAGATCTGGATCCCAAAGGCGTCGAGGAGAAGACCGGCATATATATAGTTGTAGGGTTTTGTGTCGTTTGAAAAATAGGTATTTTATTAATTTCAGAAATTCTAGAAATTCTTTTTCAATTCAAAAACATTTACGAAAAAAAGCTAAAATTGTTTTAAATCATCAAAAAAATATTTCTACAACCCCAAAAATTAGATAAAAATACAATATTTTGTTTTAGGAAAAAGAGAAAAAGCTCCAGAAAAGTCTTGAAAATTCCTGGGAAGGATTGGATGACATCTAATCATGTTCTAAAAACTTTGCACACTCAAAAGCACCAAAGTCAACCAACAATCAAGTACCACATCAAAAGGAGAGCCCTTCAAATTAATTTTAAAAGATTTGAAAATCTCTATTTTGTCTACAAAAGCATATAGAAACTTAAACTAATGTTGACAATTTTTATCCAACCATTAAAAATATTTCTTTTCTTTAGTGTTTTCTAAGCACAACCCAAAATAAGAAATTTTGGGGTGTGACAACCGACGGTGAGCACCCACATCCGCCGTCCGCGGCGCTTTCTTCCACGGCCGGCGCGCCGCCGCGAAGCCCCACCTGGGGGCTCAAGGCCGCGCCGCAGCACCTGCACACAAGCAGCGCACGCGACGCCGCTGGCCACGCCCGCCTTGCAGCGGCACGGCAGCGGCCGCACATCCGCCCGCCAGGGCGCTCTCGCCGTGGCGAGTGCGCCGTGGCGGCCGTTTCGTCTTTTCCTGCTGCTCCCCGGACACAGCCGGTGGGCAGGCGAGCTCCGTCTCGCCACCGCGCACCCGGCCGCCCTAGTCGCCAAGCTCCAAGGCCTGCCTTGACCTATGCCCTCGACGCCGCCCGTTCACCGGGAGTTCCACCGCGCCTCGGCGTGGAAGCGGACTCCGCCGTGCCCTTTGGTCACCGGCGCCGCCTTCAACCGGACTGCCAGCATCAATTGCACGAAAAGCGCCGTTTGGCCTCCAATTCCGGCCGGGCGCAGCTCACCGCCGGCCGCCGCGACGCCACCCAGTGCGGTCGTCGTGGGCCGTCCCCAATCAAGCCCTCACCGCCGCCTTTTGCGCGAGCCATGCCTCTCCGGTCACCACCGAGCCCTGGGGAACCCCACCGACGCCTCGCGCGCGGTCGGGCAAAGAACCACCACTACGGCATCGCCGCCGCGAGCCGCCACGGCCTCGTTACCGACCACCTAGGAGGCCAAGCCGTTCCTTTCCACCCATGGATGCACGCACCGGCACGCGAGGGAGACGATGGACCCCCTTGCAACCGCAAGGAGCCACCGGAGAAGCCCCGCGGGCAAGCTCGCCGCCAGCAGCTCTGCCCGGCAGAAGAAAGAAGGAGGGGAGGGGGTTCCCTACGAGTTCCATAGACCCGGCTCACGGTGAGCCAGAGAGGGAGGGGGGAGGGGTGGGCATGGTCCACTGTGGAACCGCCCCTACGGCTCCGCGGTGCATCGGCCCACCAGACCACGGTACACCAGCCCGATGAGAGCCCGGCGGCCCGGTGGGGGAGCCCGGCCGCCACGCGGCCCACCCCTCCGCTTGACACGTGCCGGGCCGGGCCGGCCCAACCCAAACCGATCCGGCCCACTGTGCCCGGTCTCGAGCCTAGTCATCGTTGACCGTTGACCGGTCAACATTGACTGATGACCTGACCCCACCTGTCAATGACCCAGCCAAACCAGCCTCTCAGAGCCTGCCACGTGTCACCAAATTTCTAAAAATAATAAAATGAATTTCTCTTTTTTAGAGTTCATTTTAATCTTTAGAAAATCATAATAAATCCATTTTAACTCCGAAAAATATGAAACTAGTGTCCAAATTTTTCTAAAAATGAGCTCTAGGTCATAGGCTTACCCATGAGTGCATTTGCTTCTTCCGGATTTCAGTTGCTTCTTTGTGTACCTCTATAGGAGACGCTAAACGCGGCGTTATGTCACGTTTTTCAGAGACGGAGGAGCCGCTGACTGAGGAGGGCGACGACTACGAGTACACCGAGGACCTGGGAGACGACCCGATCGCAGGTGCCACGTCCCACCCAACCTCTTAGCTCCTATTTAGACATGCAATAACTAGAAATGCCAGCGTTCTACCACTTGCTGCTTGCTGCTTTTGATAGGGTGCATGGTAGATTGATTGATTAAGCCTCCGCCTTGTCGTAACCAATCCCCCCGCACACACCGGGCCGCTAGGATTAGACTCGCTTATCATGATTATCTTGATGCTACTCACTTACTACTATCACTCTTTGTTGATGATTCATGATTGTGAGTGGCTAAGGCACGTGGTGCCGATGATGTGGAAAACCGGGATTCTTGGGAGTGATCTTGGCGTGAGTCTTGGGTGTGTGGTGAGGGTTGTGTCGACTGGGCAAGATCTATGGCAAGTCATGAGGATGAGCCTAGCCGGGAGTGTGATGGGCGCCCCCATGCGAGAGTACCTGGTATGGTATATGTGTTGGGAGAAGGTTCCGGGGAGGAGAGCCTTTGTGGTACGAATCCCCGGAACGGAAGGTGCCGCCGAGGCACGGGGCGATGAGCCCCACGTGAAGATGTCCTGTCTAGTCACTCCTAAGGACTGGTATGTCGTGAGAACCGGTTCATAGGACCTTTCTGTAACAACCCGGATTTTTCAGAAAAACCAAAAATGCGAACTTTTAAAATTTTTCCTGCGATCATGTGAAGCATGTAGACTATAGATCAAACATAAGTCAACCGAGGACAATTTATAAATAAATTGTTGCACACATGTAGTGTTGCTTGTAGGAGTGCCTCGATTCTTGTGTTTATTTGAGAGTCAATGTTTATCGGAGTGTACAGATCTATAGCGAATTCTTCCGGATTCTCGTTGATCTTCTCTCAACCTCTAAACCACTCGAAATCCCTTTTTCCAAATTCCATGATCCAAATATCTCCCTCCCTAATCCACTCTTAGACACTCCAAGAATTCTTTGTTTTATTCCCTAATTATCTAGGCAATAGGAGAGCCATCACTTATTTAGCAAATAGGAAAAAGCTCCCTCTCTCCCTTGGGCCTAAAGCCCCAGCCGGCACCTTTCCCCCTTCCTCTCGGGCCCAGCCCAGCCGAAGGCCGCCTAGCCCGCCTTCCCTTGCACCCCCCTCTCCCCTTCCAGGCCGCACAAGCCCACAGGCCCAGCTCGCCTCCTCCCATTTCCCTGCAGGCCGCCAAGCCCAACCGGTGCCCCTCCCTTACCTGTATGGCCCACGACGGCCCAGGTGGCAGCTGCCCCTGCCCCCAAACCCTAGAACGGGATGCACCGTCCCCAGGAGCCGCCGCCGCCAGGCAGCAGGCAACGCCGCGCCCTGGCCCACGCGCTCCACGCCGTGCCCCCTGCTCTGCCCTACGATGCACGCCACGCGTCCCTCCCCACGGCACGGACGCCAAGGATCAACGGGAGCACCACGGAGCCCTAGAGCCGCGAGTATAAAAGCTTCGAACCGCCCCCACTCTCGTTCTCCCTCTGAGCCGCCGCCACTCCTCTCCCCCTCCTCTTGCCTGCGAACGCCGGGCCAGCCACCAGAGCCGCCGACCAGCACACACGGCGCGCGCGCTAACTACGCTGCCTGCGCCACGCCGGCCCGCGTACGCCCGGCGCCTCGCCGGCTACCGCCACGACGAGCCCCGGCTACGACGTCAACCTGCTCTGCTTAGCCGCCGACGCGACGACAGCCAGCGGCCGTGCACCTCTCCACCGCGACGCAGCATGCCACGACGTCGTCTCCGGAACACGGGAACGCCAAGCCCCGTGCACCGGGCACAGCGACGCCGTCCTCGGTGCACGTCCAGCCCTACGCCGTCGACGTCCTCTTCTTTGCCTCTGGACACCGCCGGCCGCTGCCCGCGCCACGCCCGCGTCACGAGCCCGCCGAGCGCCGTCGCCTTCACCGCTCCATGGCCCGCCATCGACGACACCGCCGCGACGCCGAGCTGGACAAGCACGACGCCGCTAGGCCCTGCCTCGACGCCATTCCTGCCGCTGCGGGAACACGACGTCGCGCTACCTCGCCGTCCCGAGCCGGCCTCGTCTCCACCGCGTCGCGCCCCTTCCTTGGCGTCGCGCACGCCGCGTCCCCAAGCACGACGCCCACGCCGGAGCCCACTGCCTCGTCCAGCCGCGGACCACCACGTCGCACGCCAACGACGACCGCGTCGCAGCGCCACCACGTTGCGCCTCGACGTCGGCCATCTCTCTTCGCCGACCAGCAAGCCCCCTCGCCGCGCCACGATGTCGTCCCTGTGTCCGCGACGTCCACCAGCAATGCTGCGCTGCGACACCGTCCACTCCGATGTGCTTCCAACAGCGAGCAGCAGTAGCACCGCGACCTCGTCCTTGCCGTGCACAACCACTACGACACCGCGTTCCGGCCACCCTGTAGCACCACCTCAGCCGTCTCCTGCTGCCGCACCGGACAGAAAGCCGTGCACCATCACCGGTGAGCCACCGCACCAAGACCTCATCCGTTCCCTTTCCCTTTGAGCTGCCCATGTCCATGTCTGACTCCGGCCATCGTGCCGCTTCTCACACACCTTGCAGGAGGCCACAGCCAACACCCGACGTTCCTGGCTGCGTCCAGCCTGCTCCGGCCAGCCCCAAGCCACTGCCGGCCAGCCGCGGCCAGCCACAGCCGGCTGCAGCCAGCCAGAGTCGGCCAGGAGTGGCTGCAGCAAGCCACGGCTGGCCAGGACCAAGTCCGGTTGGCCACGACCCTCCTACTACCTCCGGCAACGCACCGTTGAAGCTGTACCAACCTCGCCTTCCTCGCCTCCGCATCGTCAAGCACCGAACGTCTCCACCGTCGGTGAGCATCCAAAACGCCGTGACCGGCCTTCGTGCCGACGAGCCACATGGACACATGCCACACACACACTTGCACGTGACCGACCTAGCCAACTGGAACCACCAAGTTCGTGGAACTCTGGCATGGATATTGACCACCCCTAACCAAGCCCTGGCCCCGTGACCAACCTGGCTCGGCCTTCGTGCCATTATTCTTTGTTGACCGACCTTCGAGCCCTATGGACACACTAGCACTCACTAGCATGTGACCGACCTTAAGCCAAACGAATCCATGGCGACTGAGACGCCAGGGAGGACATGATACCCGTGACCCTGACGTGAGCCCCGATCTCTGGACAACCTTAGTCGTACTCCGTACACCATGGCGATGTGATACTCATCTTGGACTGTAGGATCTCTCTTTGGTTGCCATAGCGGATGCCGATAAACCCTAGCCGTGTTACCATGAGTTGCCACCGCTCCGGTCACCTCGAGACACGAGGATGGGCCGTCGAGAGTCATGTGACCTTGTCCGTTGCAAGTCATGACCCCCTGGACCCCCTCAGTCTCTCTTTTACGTTCTATATACACGTCTATACTGTTTTACCCACTCTTGATGACCTCGTTGTATATGTATCTTTGTAATACAGGACCCATCTATCATAATGCTATGGAATTGTGCTACTCCAGTCTTTTCGAGTTGATTTGTCTCTTGTGTCATTGGTTCTTATTGGATGTTTATGTGTTTATCTGTGGGCCGTGCCTTCGAGCCGGTCGAGGGATCATATCTCGTTCGGATATTGCGATCGCGGGATTCGTCTCGCCATGGCCGTAATGCCGAGTGTAACTCGACCCTCGCTTTTTAGTTGGCCCTGTAGTACTACGAGCGTAGCTCCTATCTTCGGCCCTAGGACATGGTTGTGAAGGACTCAGTATCGATATCGGACTCGATGCGGATCTTACCCGCTCACATCGAGCCTCTCATGACCTAGCCCTGTGGCAGATGATCTAGGGGCAACAATCGTGGAACGATGGATGCCAACACTTGACAGTGTAGTTTGTAGTCGCGAGTTCGCCTCGCCATGACTATGGAGCTACACTTCTCTTTATGCCTGTCTTTTGCTTCTTCGTGCTTGAATCCCTGTATGATTGTATCTCATATGACCGTCGCATACCTTTGATTCTCACGGTGACAACCGCACTGCTATGAATCCGAGAGATGCCCTAGTGCTAGTGCACCTAGGTCAGGTACCCTATGGGTGGTTTGCGCACTTGTGATCTTTATTATGTTGTTTCCCTTCGATGCCCCGTCTAATATTGTGGCGAAAGCATTGGAAGTAGACCCCTGCTCTTTGGTTGTTCTTGCCTTACTTCTCCTGATAGCCCGATCTGTTCGATCCCGTCTTGTTCGTGGCGAATGGATCAAAGATCGGACTATCTCTCTTTAGTTAGCAAGGCTATGGTCGATGTCATGCCCTAGACCGTGAGAGTCGACCCGATCGACCGAGTGAAACCATCTTCGCTGGAGATGTGACCGAGAACATGACATGGATGTGCCTTGCTAGCCCCTCGTCTCTCGGTTCCCGATGTTACTGTGTCGTGTGGATCGAGTGGACTCATAGTTGTCGTGCTATTTATTTGCATCAACCTCTTCTACTACCGCATTTGGATACCATAGCGGGTCGGGGTTGAAGTACATAAGAGCCAAGTCACAATAGTACCGATAGTTTCCATTTGCTTCTTAAGCTTAATTGTGACTTGTTGGGTAAAGGCTACAAGAGCCGAGCCCCCGTCGTTCTTACTTTTCTCCTTGCCGGGGCCGTCTTCCGGCCCCGTCAACTCCGTGGCCTTGGGATCGAAAGAATGAGAGCCATGGTGTATGCTAAGGATAAGCTTCGGCTTAAACCACTTATAGTTAAAGCCATATTGACTTGGTCGCTCGCCTTATGCATAGCATACCACCACTCTTGTCTCTTTGGCCCGAGGATTCGGACATCCGCCGAGAGGGCTAAGTCGTGTACCTCTTAATGTCTCTTGTGTTTATGGATCTTCCCACGTCTTATCGTCCTTTCGAGTATTGTGTGTTCTCTTGCCTCGCGTGCTGTTTCGCGGAGTAGCTGCTACGTGACCAACGACGCTCGAACCGGGACCCACTGGAGGAAGAGAACGTGGACGACGGAAGGACCTGAGGAAACCCCGTTGACTGACTACCACAATAGATGGAGAAATGTACCACTACTTCCACGACATCGCAGGTGTCATGGCAGCACCCTCTTTTAGATAATCCTATTAGGCATTGCATAATATTTAGAACTGCTAGTGCTTTATATTTATTCCTTTGCTAGTACCTGGATGCATGATATTGTCTGAGCCTTTATTACCTGATTGCAACCACTCACTTTACCATGTCACCCAGCTTTGCGCTCACGCCCACTTATATTATTCCACCTGCTTGCTTGCATGATTTATCACCATACTTACTTAAACTCCACTCGCATTGTGTCTGTGATGTGACGCTGGTGGTGAACCCCTGGGTATAGTTCGGCTTGGGATGTCGGACTTGGTGGATTGGGAGCGTGCTGCGTGTGTCTTGGGTGTGTGGAGAGTGAGGGTTGTGTCGACCGAGCTGGAGTATACGACGAGCCTAGGGCGAGTCATGCCGTGATGCTACCTGGGCATCCTGTGTTGATATTACCTGTGGTGGGTAAATTTGATGTGATGTGATGTGATGAGGAGAACCCTGGGTGTGAATCTCGGAGAGGTGGAGCCCAGGGAGGAGGTGCTGTGGTGGCACGTAAAATGGTAAACCTAATGAAGACATTCTGGCTTGGTCAATCCTAAGGACTTACTAGTACTCAGACCCACCGGGAACTCACATCCCACTCGCTCTATATGGTACGAGACGGCTGGACTACCTGGTAGAGCGGTGCCACTACTATTAGGCGAAAGTGTGTAAGGAGGTACGGGCATGAGGGACTCACACCCTTCCGAGTCAACACGGTTGTTGTGACATTCGGGATGTCACACCGTGTCTCACAGTATCAGCCATTCTAGACTATACTTGGGGTGTTCCAGGTCGAGAGGTAGGGTGGCATCGTTCTAGGCTAGCAAGCGGTAGGGATCCGCCTAGACGGGGCACTGTCAATGATGGCTATCTTGTGGGTAATGTGAAACCTCTGCAGAGTGTTATGGTTGATCGATCGATACATATGCCGATTTGTCGGCTATGGACCTTTCCTAGTGACCGTGCTGGCTGGAATAGAGAGATGAGTCTTCTATTCTCCCCCTTGGGTATGGTGTTGCCGGTCGTGAGCCTTGGGGGTTGTGGGCCGTTGAGACAGGCCGAGAGGGAGTTGGCCTGCCGACCTGAGTGTGAGATGTGGTGGTGAGGTGGTGAGGTGGTGAGGTGGTGATGGATTGGGATGGAAGGATGATGGATGGATGTGTGGATGTGTGTGGTTGGGAATGTATTAAAACTTGATGAACTATTATATTGATTACTACTTGTTATTATTTTGTATGCACTAAGGATGCAAACCATGGCCAAATATTAGGATCGCCAGATCCCTTGTTTTATCTTTTCCACTAAAGCTCATTGGTGCTGACCATGGCCTGATCACATCTGGCGGTGTGCAGATTTACTGCTTCTCAGAGATGTCGAATAATGAGGGATTAGGAGGTCTCGTGCCTGCGCTCAAGTTGGTTTGGAAGATGGATTCTACGCTGCTGACACTACTCTGATGATGTCCGTGAAGGAGGAGCCTTCACCCGATGACTGTTTCCGCCAACTCTGATGACGATTAGATATACTTCCGCTAGAATTACTCTGAATAGGAGTGTACTCAGTTGATGTATTATCTTGTAAAACTTGTAATCTACTTATTTGTATGATTTGTGATATCTACCGATATATGATAATGTGATGGAATCAATCATGGTTTTGTCACATTATATCTCATTCTGTGGATTTTCCCTTCGTGGAAAATCGAGGATGTTTCACTTTCGTGCACACCACTCGTTCCTGATGGGCGGGAAATGACTTGACGGCTAGCTGGCCCCCTGCCATTACTACTAGGTTGTTAGGTGACAGTGTAGGGAGGTACGGGTGTCGAGACCCACACCCTCCCCGAGACAGCGTGGTGCCCCCCGGGATCCCAAGCACCACGCCTCACGCCGATCTCGGCGTCTTGGGTGGACTCCGGGGTGCCCAGCCGAGTGGTAGAATGGCGTTGGGCTGTTAGTCGGCGGCTTGGTATCGCCTAGGGGAGGCACATCGCCGATGATGGTGATCTTGTGGTTCCAGGTGTACACACTCTGCAGAGTTGATCGATCTATATGTATAGCCGTGTCCACGGTTACGGACATTCCTATGCTTCCACCCCCTCATGATTAGTGAGTGGAGTCCATTTCTCTTCTCTCCCCCTGGGTGTGTTGGATTCCGGCTTAGGCCGTTGAGACGAGGAGGAGCGGGAGTCTTCCTCGTCGACTAGAGAGAGCGAGTGTGGTGAGTTGTGTGGTGATGGATGGATATGGATGGGTTGGATGGGGAAGTGTGTGGTAATAAACGGGTTAAAACTTGACATATACTATTTTAATTATGTTAATGCCTAGGAAAACCAGAGCCACAAGTAGGCCTTTTGCTTAGCCTTGCATCCACTTTCCACATAGCAATGCTTCATATAACGGGTGGGAATAGTGGCCAGTATAAACCGTACTGATACATTGTGGTTCAGGGGAGAACCTCGAGTGGGACACCGAGGAGGAGGATCAGGAGGAGTAGGAGTCTCGTACTACGCCGCAAGGAGAAAACGCATCGATCCGCCGCCATCTTTCTTTTCTTCGTTCGGACTCGTGTGAGTGTGTGATTTCTGCCTTTCAGGCGATGTAATAAATTAATTAAACCCTGCTATTGTACTCTCTAAATTTAAATTTCGCTGTATGCGCACTTTGAACCACTGATTGTCGATAATGGCGATGAGTCCTTCGCGGCTATCACATTGTTGTACGAAATCTGTGAGTTTTCCCATCGAGGAATACGCGGGTTGTTTCATATCCTTCAAAGTATGAGCATAGTAGAATCAGGATAGCCACCATATATTCCACACACATGCACATCTTGATCTAGGAGTTTGCCACCTCTCTCCTTGGGACTCTTACGTTGGCTCAGTGACTTGTAAGGTAAGTATACTATTCCTTGCCAAACCTTCAAACTCCACATCAGCCTATTAGAGGTAGGTTGCAAGGAAAGGCATTCACTCATTCGTGCCTAAATGAGATCCACCACATATAATGAGTGACTTGAGAGTATCACATTGAGGAGCAGGTGAGCTATCTCTCAAAAATCTTGCAAAAATTTCCAATGGACTCGGCAGTGAGATAAAGGTAATCTGTTTAACTGTTCTACTTTTCAACTCCCCAAAGTTGCATGGTAGACACTTTGAATCTCACAGTGCAGGAATGACCAGGAATGAACTTATGTTGATATCTTCGTCTGGAGTTATGCCTAAAGTTATCCAACCTTTTCTCGAGGACGAGTAAAAGCCTAAGTGTGGGGGTGTTGTTGACGGTCCTTAACGTTCAAATTCAGCCGTCAACTAACCTTCTAAAGTGACATAAAAGCAATTCATCTACCTAGAAGTAGGGCTTTGACTAACAAATTCCACGAGTTTTGGTGAATCAATGGTTTTACAGGTAAACACTGGAATTGACACACTTTTGAACTACACTGCAACATAGAATGCAAGATTAGACACCATGGTGACACAGAACATTCTAGAAGAAACGAGAAGACACGAGACCGAAGCGGAGGACCGGCAGGGGAGCCAAAGCCGCACCGGCCGGGTCGGCCCCCCCGGACCGGCCCAGGGGTGGGCCCCACTCGCGCCCCGGTTCGCCCGGTTTACTCCACCGCCTTTGAGGATTGATCTCCACCGTCCGCTGATGTCGGTTTGATCTAAGGGCTCATGTTGATTCGCCGGGGCTATAAAAGGAGAGGCAACCCCCCAGGGAGGAGGATCCATTCAGAAGAGAAGAGCTTTAGCGAGAAACCCTAATTAGGATCCTCGGAGGTGTCCCTTGAATGGATGACCTCTCGAGTTAGCATTCCAAGAGAGAGCTAGTTCTATACCTCTAGAAGCTAGTTCTTTAGAGATAGAGAGATAAAGTTAAAGAGAGAGTTTTGGAGGAGTATCGGCCTGTCGGTGCTACCTCTACGGCTTGTATCTGAGATTACTTCGGAATCGACTTCTGAGTTCAAGTAAGTAACATTGTTTATCTTGTTTTACAGGTTTGTGACTCTTTTGAGTACTTTAATCCTTGTAGCTCTTGGGTTAGAGTAGTATTCGTAGTGTAAGCGTGGTGCTTAGACTTCGTTACTCGTAGATGTACCCTATCGTCCGGATTTGGTGGTAGCTCTCGGAGGTGACTTTATAGCTCCGTTGAATCTTATATATTCCACTATCCTATCAGTAGGCCGAGCAGGAGAATAATTGGTAGTCGGGTTACAGTTTTGCCTATGCTTGGTTTGAGTAAAGCACCCTTGTTATATCCTATAGGACAACCCTTGTTAAATGCTCTGAGTTCTTATTGTCATCTCTTCAATCATTTATTGTATTTAAAGGATGCATGTGGCTATGCAAAAAGAAAAAGTATTGAAAAAAAGAGAAAAAGGGAGTTAAAAAATGGACAGGTGTCCAAGTAATTAAAACAATGGGTACTTAGATGCCTGCCTCCCTATAAAAAAGAAGAAAAAAAGAGAAAGAGAGAAAGAATAAAGGTAGCCCATGTTTTTCTGTGAAAGTTCTACAGTTCAAGGGAGAGAGATTTATTTCCAAAGAACAAAAAGTAGAATTAGGATTAGCCACCATATATTCACCTATCCACCATATTCCATACACATGCACATCTTGGTTTGATTGTATGACTTGATTCTCTTTAGATCCATTGTTTGACTTTATAATATATGAATTGCAAGTATGCTCATCCTTGTTTTAATGCCACTCCTATGAACTCTACTATAATCCTTAGCTGTAGGAAGGCATGACATCATTAAAGCCTCAGTGAGATCTATAAATACCACATATAATAAGAGACTTGAGGGTGTCATACAATTAAGCTCTGAGTTTTATTTCGAAAACTTGTAAAAACTCTAGAATATTGGTTGAGTGAAGAATTTAAGACATAGTGCTAGACTTGATTGTTCTATCTTTCGATTGCTCAAGACCCACGTGAAAGTTGAGAAGCTCCATAGTTAAAGGTAAAATGGGTAAGTTTGAAAGTTAGAACAGTTTTGTCTAATCTGGAGGAGAATTTTTGTTTGAAGGCATGTGTACTTTTGAGGTGTGAAAGCATTATTGTAGCAACTCCCGATCCAAGTTTAGTAGTTAGGCTTTGCTAAGGGACTAGCAAAGGGTAAGCTTGGGGAGCTTGTTGATGGTGGATAGCGTTAACATTTAATAGTGCAATAAACATGATAAATTGTTAATACACTTGTAAATAGAGAAGTCTAGGGTTTTATCTAACAAATTCTATGAGTTTTGGTAAATTATTATTTTACAGGGATTGTTCCAGAAAACCACGAAAAAGGGCCTAACTATCAAACGGAGTAACAAAACTTGACGCCAACGAAACCCCACACATTGGACTCGGGAAGGATCTAGAAAACACCGTAACGAAGCGGAGCGCAAGCGGCGAAGAGGTGGGGCCGGCCACTGGGGAGAGAAGTCCGGCGGCCTCCCCCAAAATTGGGGGGAGAGATGTCAGGCGGCCTCCCCCCAAAACATTCTTCTACACCCTTCTGGAAGCTTCCTCCACCGCCTTTGAGGGTTAATATCCACCGTACCAATTGACGGCTGTTAATTACCAAATCTATAGGTCAACCAAACACCAGAGGGTACATTTGAGATCACCATTGTAGGAATAGGGGTTACACTAACTGAATTCCATGAGTTTTGGTGTTTTACTATTTCTGCAGGAGAATAACGGAGAAGACGCAATCCCAAAAGCATATCGGAGCATAGAATACACAAATGGACTGCACGGCAACACAGGAATACTCTAGAAGACACCAGAAGGCACCACACCGAAGGGGAGGCCGAGAGGGCCCAGGGTGGGACCGGCCGGTCCCACCCCAGATCGGTCGGTCTGCCCTGGGGCCCATCTCCGGCCCACTTCATCCAGGTTGCTCCACCGCCTTTGAGGAGAGATCTCAGCCGTCTGCCAATGTCGGTTTGATCTGATGGTTCACGATCATCACCCAGGTCTATAAAAGGAGGGCAGGACCCCCTGGAGGAGAGCCCAGAAACCCTAATTCATTATTTCCTCTCTTAGAGAGAGCGAAGGGTTCCATCCTTAGAGAATTAGATTAGAACTCCAATACTTCAAGTTCTAGTTAGGCATTAGCTAGCAAGGGTTTTGAAGAGAGTTCAGCTACGCCAGGGATGCGAGTCGTCATCTAGAAGAATTTGGTATAGCTTTGTATCCCTCTCTTTATTATGACTTTGTTCTTAAATACTATGTTTCAGTTTATTGAGCTCCTAGTTTATTCTAGTGTTTTGCTTGATATAGTATTGATTGATAATGAACTATCTCATATGATCATAAAGCGCTTAGCTCATTACTCGAGTGGGTTAAGTGGTAGATATTATGTAAGCATGATGCTTAGATATGCTCTACCTACGAATGCACCTTGTAGGCCGGGTTTGGTGGTAGATCATGGGTGTGACATTCCTGTTGAGTCCTATGTATTCCACCCCTCGTTTATAAGACTAGCAGAATGTGGTTGCGAAGGAGGAGCGTGCTATATTCACAAACCTCCCAAGTGATGTTCCTTGTGGGTACTTTAGAGTCATCAATACTATAGATGAGAGTAATGTACTAGAGTAGATGTGAAGACTTAGTAAATCTGACACTACATAGGAATTCAATCTCTTAACTAATCTCCTATTTTTGCCTTGCTACATTAGAGAGTTTCTATTTCTATCTCTGAGTGATTTATCATTGCCCTACACTTATCATATATATCTATTTGGCTTACCCCCTGCATAAGTATGTCCTTGTCATGTGGATTCTATCTAAGTATGTATACACATCAATATTCTCTAGTTGTCCTTTCCCATGGGATTAAATAAATTCGATAATTGGGTTAACTCCTAATAAAATGCTACAATGGTATTTCATCTGTGCGCTTGCGGATACCCATTTATATTTAAAATAGTTGCATGATTTAATACCACACCTCTTATGTCACTGCTGGGGATGACAACCCAGTGTTTTACATGGTGACTTAAGAAGTGTCAACAAGCATTTTTGGCGTCGTTGCCGGGGAAAGGCTAAGCTATAAAGAGATATTGATCAAATGCGTACTTATAGATGGAACCATGACTAGGTACCTCTGCTTAAGCAGGCTTACCCTTGTTTGTCTTTATCTATATCATATACAGGGTATTGTAGGATTAGTCTTGATTCATCATCATCTTTCATCAATTACAATCAAACCAATCAAGAGGCAGCTTCACACCGTTTTTCGAGCCATGGTCGATAAGACTTCTGAGAGTTCTCTGCTCCAAGCACGAAGGACATTCGCCTTTGGACCAACACTTCCAACCAACAATCTTGAGTTTGAGCTCAAGACAAGTCTCATTAACATGGTGCAAGCTACTCCGTTCAGTGGAAAGATCAGTGAAGATGCTAGTGCTCATCTTTAGAATTTTCTGAAGATTGGCAGCACACTCATCATCAAGAACATTGCTCAAGACATCATACTTCTTCGTCTGTTCCCGTTCTCGTTAACTAGGAAAGCGAAGTAGTGGTTCTATGCAAATTAAGAAAACATCAAGACATGGGTAGATTGTTCAAAGGTCTTTCTAGAGAGATTCTTTCCAACAGGCAAGACCACTGCCTTAAGAGAGAAGATTACCGGTTTCCAACAGCAGAGAGATGAACCTATTTTAGAAGCATGGGAACGCTTTCAAGATTACATCTCAGATTGTCCCCATTATGGAATAGAGGATTGGTTGCTCATGTAAGGATTTTATCATGGATTATCTAAGGGAGCACAAGAGCAACTGGATGCTACTGCTAGAGGAACATTCTTGTCACTCACCATCAAGAAGGCCAAATTACTCATGGAGATGATAGCCTCTAATCAAGACTAGTCGTTAGACGATGCTCCGCATTGCAGAATGAGTAAAGAAGCTGACATTGAAGAGTTGAGTGCAGTCTCAGCCAAGATGAATGTGTTATTAGACTGGCTCGAATAGCGAGACAACTACAAGAAGGATCGTTAGGCTATTCAGGATGCTATGGATTCCCAAGCAAGAACTGAAAGATATTTAGGAATCACATATTCCCCTAACCAGCCCGAAGATCTGAGCATCATTGGCAACACCCAAGGAATGGAGTAAGTCAAGCAGCCATCCTTGTGGAATATAATTAGATAGCAGCCGAAGATCAATGAAGGACTTTCACAAAGGCTTGCTTCTAATGAGAAGATCATAGAGAGTATGAATCTTAAGATGGAAAGCTTTTCTTCTGCCATCAAGGATCAACTGAGCTATAATAGAAAGATTGAATCACATGTAGCAAAGTTGGTCGCTGCTTTGCCTATTGTCCCTAGCCCTGAGCAAATCAATGCGATCACTACAAGAGGAGGCAAGAGTACTCGTGATTCCCCATATCCTGAAGGTACACACCCTAGAGGGGGTGTGAAGAGTACAGTGCATCACCAAAGCAAAGACCTCGAGGAGAAGAATAACGATGAATTGGAAGAAGTTGTGCCACCCCAGGAACAAGAGACCCAGCGCAATTATAATGACACTAACTTCTTACCATTTCATCGACAAAGAAAGGAAAGGATGGATGAGCAGTTTGGAAAATTCGTGGAGGTAATACGTCACTTATATATCAATGTGCCCTCGCTGGATGCCCTACAAGTGCCTACATATACAAGATACCTCGTAGACATTCTAAACAACAAAAGGCCACCGCCCACCACCGGTTATTAAGCTCACGGAGGAGTGTAGTGCGGCTATCCTAAACACATCACCAATAAGAAACAAGATCCAGGACGCCCCACTATTGAATGCTCAATTGGAGATCAAGTGTTTGAACATGCACTATGCGATCTTGGCGCCAGCGTAAGTGTCATGCCCAAGACGGTCTTCGACAAACTCAGCTACTCCAAACTCACACCCACAACGATGTGCCTTCAACTTGCGGATCACCACTTCGCCGCGCCTCGAAGGAATCACCGAGAATATTCCGGTAAAAATAAGAGAATTCTTTATTCCAGTCGATTTTATTGTGCTTGACATGCGGGGAAGCAAAAATACACCACTTATATTGGGAAGACCCTTCTTGAACACTGCAAATGCTCACATTGACGTTGGGTGGAGAAATCCGATTCCATATCAATGGTAAGGAAGAGAGGTTTGCATTCAAACCACGACCGGAACAATACTCTCAAGAGAGGTGTGAAGAGCAAGAAGATTTAAGGTCTCCAACTCCGGGACCGACAGACGCTATAAAGGCATAATCATCAGGAGTAGTCCAGTCTGGAGGACTATAAATATCGGACCCTCGCCGAAAGGTAATCGGTATTTATCCATTAACTTCGTATATCTTAAAAATCCAAAAATATCTTCCTTTGTCATTTGGTGTTTCTATAAATTTGAAAATACAAAAATAACTAACCAGCAGGACCCACAAACACTAGGACCCACTTGTCATATTACTTCACATCATGTTTACATTGGATTCTCATCTCCACTCACCTCCCCGCTGTCCCTCCCTCTCTTTTCCACCGAAAGATGCAAACATACATAGTAGAAGAGATGATGGAGCACCAGGAGGACGGAGTGGCTAAGTGGGCCCAGTGTGGGACTGGCCGGTCTCACACCAGACCGGCCGGTATCCCCCTCCTCTCCTATAAAAGAGCAAGTGCCCAGTGACCTCTACTCAGTCCCCTCTGTCCAGATTTCTGCCTCTCGCCTCTGTTTTCTGAAATTTCTTGCTCACCATATCAAGAGAAGAGAGAGAAGGAAGAACTAAGAGAGAAGGAGAGTAGATGTGCTAGGGGGTTAATTAGTGACTAGTGGAGGGAAGTGCTGCTGGAGTTTAGAGGAGAGCTAAGCAAAAGTAGAGGAGGTGCTGCCCAAACTTAGAGGAGATAATCACATGGTCTAGGGGAAACTCTGCTAAAATTTGGTTGTGGTGGTAATCACCCCACAAGGACCGCTAACCCCGGATGACTTACCCTCTAATTGTTGTGGTGGAAACCTTCCCCGCAAGGACTGCTAACTCCCTCTAACTTTTCTTTTTGTTACTAACTCGATTTACTTATTCCCGCGTGTATTTATTTTCCGTATTTACTTCCTCGTGTTTTTCTTGTTCATATGGAGGTAGCAATATCCCACATTGTTTTCTGTATTTATTCTTTTGTACTAACCCTCTTGTGGAGGAGTGCATTCCCATGGGAATAATACACTCTTGGAGCGGTTATCTTCATTGTCATATTTCCTAACCTCGCTCCTAGAGTCTCTTTTGTTTTTTTCTTGGTTTTCACTTGCTTGCAGGATGAGTTGCTTTGGAGAGGGATCAAGAGTGGACTCAGGTCCCGGTCCACACGCTCAACTCGGAGCTCTTCTTCTCGAGCGAGCTCTGACATGCAGGTTGACGAGACGCCACCCGCTAGCAACAGGCCATCTTCTTCCTCGACGGTTATACACCGTCTGATGGAGGAACATGATCTCAAGTGGAAGAACGATGAAGAGAAAGAAAAGTTCGAGCTCATTAAAAACCGCAAGTTCGTCCTGACTATAGTGTATGATCCTGAGCTTCTTCGAGACATAGGTATGGACACTGAATTTCAAACCATTTTCTCAGTGATGGGTTGGACGGGATTTGCAGACATTTCTGAGCCAGGGTGCAAAATACTTACTGCTGAATTTCTATGCACCTTGAACTTTGTTGAAAATGGGGTAAATTTCTGACTCTTTGGGAAGGAGAAAACCTTAACCTGGAAGGAGCTAAGCTTAGCTCTAGGGTTCCACGCTGAGTGCACGGTAGATGTTGATGCTGCTATTCCCGACTTCGTGAGAGAGCAGTTTTGGAAAGACATAACAAACAAAAACACACCCATGCATGCTAAGACTAGTAGTATTCAATTACCCACATTGAGGTTCATGCATAGATGGTTGGCATTCACTCTCTTTCCACGAGGCGACACCAGCATAGTGAGGATAGATGAGCTTAAGGCTTTTTTTTGCCATAGTAAAAAGAGTAGGAAGGTTTCCAAAGTGATGATGATGATGAGACAATGGTTAGAGGTTTTTAGATTTAGAGGTGATATCGAGTGCACCTCCTTGGTGACTCGGATTGCCAGCTATCTTGAGTTGTGGCAGAATTCGCTAGTTTCGTACATTGGAGGAGGACGAGGTCGTATATCGTACGACTATTTCCGCCAAGGTCAGACCTTGGTGGAGAGAGGAAATGTGGTGGTAATGAAGATTAATGGCAGGCAGGTCCGGTTACCCAACCCGGAGCTCAATTTGTACACCACCCGTTCTCTTCTTGTCAATGTGCAGGTGACAGCAGCAGCACCCATAAGAAGTGCGTCGGCACGTTTCACCAACACGCAGCCCACACACTACTATGGTGCTGACCCAACGCCACAAGGACCAGCTTACACCAGCTACATCAATTTTGGAGAAGCAGAGTCTTCCTATAGAGGACAAACTTCACAAGACAGCTGAGGCCAGTATGCCCAACCATCGCCACAGGGTGAAGTCCTCTGGGAAGAGAACGGAATGGCCATCAGGTAATTTTAATGACTATCAAGGAAGAATGTCTGTTGATTTACAGGAAGTGTCCTCTGGAGGGTACCAGTGCGGCCGTGCATCGGACGCGGGGATGGGCTACCACGATCAACAAATGCGCCAGCAAAGGAACGACCAAAGGCTTCGCAACATTGAGGAGCAAAGTGCCACCCTCCTCGCGCAGAACACCTCCATCCTTGGGCAGCTACACCTACACGACCAGTACCATCAACAGCAGCTGCAGAACTGGGACTACTTCTTCCAGCATTCAGGCATGAGGCCGCCGCCACCACATTGATCGACTACTGCAACATTCAGCTTGGGGGAGAGCGCCCCCGGTATCTCGAGGTAAGTTTTCTTTGCCTTTGTTTTTATTAGTTGTCTGTTAGTTTGATTCGTTAGTTTGTTTGAATAAAAATCATAAAAACCAAATAAAAAGAGTATGTCTACAGGCTTGTTTAAATTTTAGCTTGAATAAAAAAAACTTGTAGAAAAATCTTTTGACATGAACATGATGAATGGTTGCTCTATTAAGCTCTCTTAAGTGCCTAACTCATAGTCAAGAATTCTCTTAAGGTTTTAGACATAGCTGATTTGACATGAACATTTACTCTGAATCTGAGACCTGTGGGTAGCATATTCCTGATCTTAAGTCTAGGTAGATGATTGGACATGATTTGAGACGGTTAGAGCTGCTATTTATCTTGTTCTAATATGATACTAAAATTCTGGAGATTTAATTTTAAAAATTTAAAAAGACACATGATGAGTTTCTTGTATGACAAGCTAAATTCCCACCAGAGCCATATCGCATATCTAGGCTAGGAAGCCTCTACACGTTGTCGCTTGTCTTTGCATTGAGTGTTGTCAACCTTGTGACCCTTGTGAGAAACTTGTCATGCTTTTAAAATCAAGATCCACACACTCCACCTCATATGCACTACTCTACTTTGGAGTAGGCGCAAAAACATACCATTCCACCCATCCAAAAATGTTCTACTCCTACACCGGGAGTAGACACCAAAAATATCCATCCACCAAAAAAAGACAGGCTCTCGTAACTTCTTGCAATCTCTCAAAATATTTTGTGCCAACAGAGAGAGATGAGAGTTATGCAAAAGAAAAAGAGAAAGAAGAGTTGAGAAAATGGAAAAGTGTCCAAGAAAGAAAAATAGATATTTAATACCTCTCTCCCCAAAGAAAAAAAAAGAAAGAAAGAAAAAGATAGCTCACATCCCCGGCAAAGTTTCAATGTTTCAAAAAAAGAGATCCATTTGAGCATGGTAGAATTAGGTTCATCACCTCGCCATCATACATCCACCATATTCCACACACATGCACATCTTGATTTGATTGTATGACTCGTTTCTCTTTGGATCCCTTGTTTGACTTCATGATACATGCAGTGCAAGTATGCTTATCTATGCTATCTCCGCACCTACGAGCCCCACATAAGCCTTAGATGTAGGTTGAGATAAGGGCACAAGCTTCATTGCCTTGGTGAGGAATCCAAAAATACCACATATTTGAGAGACGTGAAAGTGTCATACAATGAAACTCTGAGCTTTATTTTGAAAAACCATAAAAACTACAAGAACTTGGTTGAACAAAAGAGCTTGAGACATAGTGCTTGACTTGATCTTTCTGCCTTTCAACTGCTCATGACCTAGAGTGAAGGATGTTAAGCCCCATGATTAAAGCTAATATGGGCAAGTGTGAAAGGCAGAATGGTTCACACTAAGCCTGAAAGAGAGTTTTTATCTGAAAGCACGTGTGCTCTTGAGAAGTTTAATATTGTAGCAACTCCTGATCCAATTAGAAGAATGCTATTTGCTAAGGGACTAGCAAAGGTTAAGCTTGGGGGAGTTGTTGACGACTGTTAATTACCAAATCTATAGGTCAACCAAACACCAGAGAGGGTACATTTAAGATCACCATTGTAGGAATAGGGGTTACACTAACCGAATTCCACGAGTTTTGGTGTTTCACTATTTCTGTAGGAGAATAACGGAGAAGACGCAATCCCAGAAGCATATCAGAGCATAGAATGCACAAATGGATGGCATGGCAACACATGAATACTCTAGAAGACACCATAAGGCACCACACCGAAGGGGAGGCCGAGAGGGCCCAGGGTGGGACCGGCCGGTCCCACCCCAGACCGGTTGGTCTGCCCTGGGGCCCATCTTCGGCCCGCTTCGCCCAGGTTGCTCCACCGCCTTTGAGGAGAGAACTCAGCCGTCTGCCAATGTCAGTTTGATCCAATGGTTCACGATCATCGCCCAGGGCTATAAAAGGAGGGCAGGATCCCCCCCGGGAGGAGAGCCCAGAAACCCTAATTCATTATTTCCTCTCTCAGAGAGAGCGAAGGGCTCCATCCTCAGAGAATTAGATTAGAACTCCAATACTTTAAGTTCTAGTTAGGCATTAGCTAGCAAGGTTTCAGTAGAGTTGAGCTACGCTCAGGATTCTAGAGTCGTCAGCCAGGAGGCTGGTATAGCTTTGTATCCCTCTCTTTATTATGACTTTGTTCTTAAATACTATGTTTTAGTTTATTGAGCTCCTAGTTTATTCTAATGTTTTGCTTGATATAGTATTGATTGATAATGAACTATCTCATATGATCGTAAAGCGCTTAGCTCATTACTCAAGTGGGTTAAGTGGTAGATATTATGTAAGTATGGTGTTTAGATATGCTCTACCTATGAATGCACCTTGTAGGCCGGGTTTGGTGGTAGTTCGCGGGTGTGACATTCCTGTTGAGTCCTATGTATTCCACCCCCCATTTATAAGACTAGCAGAACGTGGTTGCGAAGAAGGAGCGTGCTATGTTCACAAACCTCCCTAGTGATGTTCCTTGTGGGTACTTTAGAGTCATCAATACTATAGATGAGGGTAATGTACTAGAGTAGATATAAAGACTTAGTAAATCTAACACTACATAGAAATTCAATCTCTTAACTAATCTCCTGTTTTTGCCTTGCTATATTAGAGAGTTTTTATTTCTATCTCTGAGTGATTTATCATTGCCCTACACTTATCATATATATCTATTTGGCTTACCCCCTGCATAAGTATGTCCTTGTCATGTGGATTCTATCTAAATATGTATACACATCAATATTCTCTAGTTGTCCTTTCCCGTAGGATTAAATAAATTTGACAATTGGGTTAACTCCCGATAAAATGCTACAATGGTATTTCATCTGTGCGCTTGTGGATACCCATTTATATTTAAGATAGTTGCATGATTTAATACCACACCTCTTATGTCACTGCTGGGGATGACAACCCGGTGTTTTATATGGTGACTTAAGAAGTGTCAACAGTACCTTAAGTCGGTTTGATCAAACGGCCATCGTGCATCCCACCGGACTATAAATATAGGGCCAGACCCCCCTAGGGAAACCCTAATTCATTCTATCAATTCATTTGGAGAGCTAGAAGCCCTAGCTCATTTAGAGCTCTTGTAATTAGAAAATAGGGAGAGAGGAGAGAAAGACGTAGAAGAGGAGCTGGCTTATCGGATCTTTCACAACTTTGTACCTCTGTGGAGACAGTTCATCTTTAAGTTCTTTAGTTGGTAACTCTAAGTCTTCTATTTGATTAAGTTTTATTCTTACATTACTTTGTTTACGGGATCTTAGCTCGTATTGAGTGCTCTAGTTAGCGCACATGACTAGAGTAGTAATCGTTAGCGTAGACGTGGTGTCTTGGCTAGGGTTTACCTAAGTTTGCACCCAATTCCTACGGTTAGTTGTGGTAGCCTTCAGAGGTGATAGCTTTGTTGGTCTTCATATTCCATCACGTCGGAATTGATGTTTCGTAGAGCTTTTGGCAGCCTTCCCCAACTACCTTCTTCCCAGTCTTATTCGAGAGTTGGAAAGGTACTGTTGCTCCAAAGTAGACAAGTATTGTAAGTCTGATTCTTAGTTATCTAGATCACTTTAGATAGCCTCTCTCTACCCACCAAAAACATTTATCTTATCTATCTTTGGACATTCTTGATTCGTTACTAGATCACTTCGCGTTCCTCGTGAAAATTTGATACCTTGGAATACTCTTAGGTGAAAGCTACGGGCGGTATCCATGCGCTATGGATTTATCTCTTTGATTATTCTCGTGTGCATTAAATATACCAACAATTTCCTTGCACAAACCCTCCACGCACAACGTTCTTTATCACACACCACCGTGTGTACCGTCATTTGTGCATAGGAGTGCAAGACCCTGTATGCCCTCTTCCAGTATCCGCATAATGCCGCAACCACCTCTTCAGAGCTGGAAGGTCCTTGAACACTGTCCCTTTCACAATTGTCATGTCTAGACTGGCCTTAGGTGCATCTAGCAGCTCATCATCCCTTCCTTCTGCATATGGCTGGTCTAAATGTGCAAGGTCACTGAAAGCAGGAACCCGAAGGTCACGGTCAGGGAGAACACGCCTCATCATCTCAATATCACTCTCAGTGAGCTCTCCAACAGGACGGTCATCATCAGAATCAATGGCCATGGCGATGTCATAAGGCACCTCCTCATTCATCCCTTCATTTGACACACTATTAGAGGCCCAAAATCCCTCTTCAAAGGGGACATTGCCATCAACGGGGCTGCACCAATATTATCAAGATTGTCTCCTACAACATAGACACCGAAGAAAGGAAAGAATGAGACTAACGAAAATGAAGGGACTGAGGCACTACGAATTATGAAGAATGTACACTTACTAGGATGATTCTGTGTCAAAGGGATCTCCTGAGGAGGAGCCTCAACATCATTATTCATGCTGCCATCTCCAACTTCCTGAGATATATGAACCACATTGGGGGCAGACCGAGCATCGGGTACGGTGCGAACCCGCTCCACATCACCCTCAAGGTCCTGTATGGGAGGCACACCATGTGCGTGATGAAGCACCAGTAGAGAAACACCATGAGGGGTAGGCTGAACCACTAGTAGATGGGCAACCACGTCCAAACATGGGTACTGCGCCTTCATAGCAGATGTCACATAATTCTCCCACTGAGCCTCAGAACCAATTGGGATTATCCGCCTTAGGATGTTGGGGGGACATCCTAGGTGAAGTACACCTTCAACTGTAATGCAATCAACATCTCCATGGCAATGTAGCTCCTCCCGAGCCCTTCCAACCAACTCACTAAAGGAAGGCCTACCAGTGAATAACACCGACACACTTTGCATGTCAACTAACTCAACATATCCATAGCGTTGACTTTCAACAGTTCCTCCATGATGTATGGTCACTAGGTTGTCCATCTAATATATACACAAATCATATCCAAACAATATAAATTAAGTCCACAAATCAGTGATAAACACTACGTAAATAAGACATAATATCTACTATGCATCTATGTACATATCAATCCATCTATCTATCTAACTGTCTATCCATCTATCTATCTATCTAATGATTCATCTAATCCACTAAATATGTACAACACTACTTTAAGGAACATGGTCACTGCATGAATGAAAGTTGTAGTCAAGAATTTTACCTGACCGATGAGATATCAATGCCGAAACCGAGCACGACCAGGACGCAATGGCGTCACCTAAGCCGCGATCTCTAGGCTGCTGCTTCCAGTCATAGCAACGGGGCTGCAGGAACACTTCACCACCACGAACCGGAGTAGGGGTGGCGCCGCCCGAATCCACCGCAGCGGCGGCGGCGGCCGCACTGCACCGCCCGTGCGGGGGGGCGGCCAAGACGGGCCACACGCCCACCAAGCGGGGGGCGGCCACGCCCGGCCCCCCCGGCGTCCCCGGCCGAGTCGTGGGCGGCGGACGTGAAGTCGGCTCGGCGTCGGCATGCCCGGGCAGACGGCCACCGAGGCCCCCGCCACGGGCTGTGGCCGGGCCGGCGTGGTCGCAGACCAGCGACGCGGGTCCCTGGTGCCGAGGAGAAGGGCGCGACGCCGCGCGCAGCGCCGAGGGAGAAGGCTCGCACGGGCGCACGCAAAGCAGGAGCCGCGCCGCTAGACAGTTTGGGATGTGCACGCTGAGAGAAGAAGGCGCGGCGCGACGGAGGCGGGTCAAGCGTAGGCGCTATGAGGCGGATGAGCGACGGCGGTGATGGATGCCTAGGTTTCGAACGACAGGGGCGAAAGGGAGCTCACGGGGCCCAGTAAAGAAGGGTCGGCGCCAAGATCTATGGTTCGAAGCCGAGCCAACGTCCGGGCCTCCTCGAAGCTCGGCACCAAAGATCTACCGGCCCGAGCTCCTGAGCCAAGATCGTTGGCGCCGACCCACCGCCACATCGCGCCACGGTGGACAAGATGTCGAGGGGATCACGGCGCCAATTACACCGGGCGCCGAGAGGCGTGTTACCTCGGCGCCAATAGCGATGGCTCCGAGGTCGGGGTCCATTTTCTCGGAATGAAATGAGCGAGGGGCGTATTTGTGAAAAACTTTCAAAAAAGGGGTCAAAATGCAAAAAAAAGACGATCACTTCTTATAGTCGACAGTCAGACTTACCGATATATAGAGAATCGCTTCTTATAGTCATTAGTTGACTAGCGATTAAATTATCAAACAAAATCTGCCTAAAGAATATGTAGTGCCTGTGAAAGAGCCATCTGATTTGGACATGGCTGCACTCCATGAGAAAGTTGCCGCTCAGCAATTTGTTCCTCAAACCATCGAGTGGCTATTACTAGTATTTTGTTAATTCGCGTATAAATAGGTGGAGAAATTACTCACAACAGAAGGAATGTTTACTTGTACACTATGGAAAATAATTCACCTATAATAAATAGTTAATAAATAGTTATTAAGTGCAAATGTAACGCTAAGTTTGTAGGTGGAGTAGAAATTACTCACAACCGAAGGAATGTTTACTTTTATACCATGCAAAATTACAAAACAAACAAACAAAAAAGAATCCTGCCAAGGCGATGAACATAACACGTGCTTGTTTGGCACAGATATTTGTTGCAAAAGAAGGCAACCCAGATCCCAGAATAATTTTGAGAAATCCTTGTAAAATGACAGTGAAGTCTCTCCTACCCTCCCGTTTCCGTCCCACGCTTTCCCGTTTCCGTCCTACCAACCCCTGGACCTCAACAAGTTGAGCCGGAGGAGCATCCTGCCCTGCCTGCCTGCTCTGCTATAAGCTGCTGCTGCCCCAAAGCAGCCGACGCCGCCGCGCACACGTCTCCTCCACCTCCGAATCCCCCGTCGCTCGCCTCCCCGATCCGCGCCGCCTCGCCGCCCGCCCCCGCCCCGTCGACCCGGACCGCAGCGGCTTGTCGGCGCGGGAATGCGGGTTCGTCGCGCGGCGCCGCGGTGAGCTATTATTGATTGGTGGGGCGATGGGCTGCTTCCCGTGCTTCGGCTCCTCGCGCGAGGACGAGCTCACGTACTACGGCGCCAAGGGCCCCGGCGGAGGCAATGGCGGCGTCGGATGGGGGGGCGCGTCCTCGTCCTCGTCCGCTGCCGCTGGCGGTGGAGGCGGCCGGGCGGAGGACGCCGTGGTGGCGCCGCCGCGCGTCGGAAGGGACCACGCAGGTGCGTGCTGTTTATAAGCGTCTCCATTTCTCCCTCTTGGGATCGTTCGCTTGGTTTGTTGGTTGGTGGGATCGGAACCGGATCCGAGCGAGGTTTGATGCTCGGTGTTAGTCTCTTCGCGGGTGGTTGGGTTGGTACGAATGGAGCTGCTGATTCTTGTGAAAGTTGATGTGATTGAGGGAAATGACAGGAACGATGCTGGGTTTCCTTCAGATTTTTTTAGTATTATTAGAAGGGGAGAAGGGTGTGGACTTGTATCTCCAAATTCAGAAACTCCACATGATGATAACCCATTGATTAGAAGCAGGGATATGTTTTCTACCATGATTAGTATATTTGCTTGCTTGTGCATGACTGTGTCTTGATCATGTAGACAATGCATATTTGCAGGGGCTGACAAGGCGTGGGCCAAAGGCAATGCTGGCTCGAAGAAGGAGCTTTCAGTTCTAAGGGACGCCAGTGGCAATGTCATCTCTGCTCAGACCTTCACCTTCCGCCAGCTTGCAGCTGCAACAAAGAACTTCAGGGATGAATGCTTCATTGGGGAGGGAGGGTTTGGGCGCGTTTACAAGGGCCGCCTTGACATGGGCCAGGTAATGAGCTTTCTTGTCAAAGCGGGGCTTCCACTTTTCTTGTTTCTTGCTGTTGGACTAGTACAAAAGTGGCTCAGTTGTACCAATGGCGTCATTGATCTGTCTAGGACATTCAAGAAAAAGCAGTGTCTGCACATGTGTGGTGGATGCCCACAGGCACAAAAAATCTGTGTTCACTTATAGCTGATCCAACTTATACTGGCTGATAAATGAGGGCCCTGTAGACTGTTTCGTAGGTCCTTCATGTTTAATTCATAAGATGAATGACATGAAACAGACAAACAAATTATGCATGCCATTTGATTCATATACAATTACTTGAAATCCTGAACTGTAAGGTGAGGCACTGCATTAGTATTTTACTGAAATGACGAATAATCTGTTGCAGGTTGTTGCTATCAAACAGCTGAATAGGGATGGTAATCAAGGAAACAAAAATTCCTAGTGGAAGTTCTCATGCTTAGTTTGCTGCATCATCAAAACCTTGTTAATTTGGTTGGTTATTGTGCTGATGGAGATCAACGCCTTCTCGTGTATGAGTACATGCCACTTGGATCATTGGAGGACCATTTGCATGGTAGTACTGTTCATTTCTTTTATATATTTGTCTTTTGAATATTGTTGCCTGTTAAGTTTCCTGTTTATGGTTACTTGCTGCTATTTTGCTGTTCAGTGCCTGCTAGTACTTGCCTTTCACATGCCTATTGGTGTATATGCTGCCAATCTGCCATGCTGTCTGTCCCCATCTTTCTGCCAATGTGTTTCATTTTGTCCATGTGCATTAATGCATATTTCCATGATTGTGAAACACTTTTCTCTTCCATGTCCTTTTGTCCACGCAGCAGGACATAATGTATCCAGTAGCCAATAGTTTTTTTTGTCAATAGTGAATCACGGCCGTGCCTTCCTAATTTCCAGCGTTAGCTTATTAAAGTAGGTTGTACCTTTCATCTTTGCACCTTGATTCCGGGCACAGTATATAATTAAGTGCAGTATGCTCGTCTACATCAACCATTTGAGAGCATCTCCAAGAGGTTTTCTACATGGCTCTTTATCACAAGATTAGAATCTCTTAACCACTCACCATCTCTTCCGCTCTCCAAAACCACCCTTCTTGCTCTCCACTAATGGAGAGGCTATATCACCCTCTAAATTGAATTCATGGTAGTTCTCCCTCATGATTTTTCTCATACAAGGGAAATTTGATAACCAATTGGAGTATGGACAATGAAACTGAGAGAATCCATTGGAGAGACGAGATGTATAAAGAGAATATTCATGGGATCTCTCTAAATAGCGAAATCGATATTGATGTTTGGAGAGGCTCTTAGAGTTGTGACTGTTTATTGTACCCTTTCTAGGGAAATCTCTAAACAGCGTAAATAGGGCAACTATATCATTTTCCTGTGGATTTTTTAACAGATTTGGTGTTAACTTTAAAAATTGTTCACTTGTATATGATGATTATACTATCGATGGCGTATCCTTATTCTTTGTTTGACTGAAAATGTGTTCAAAAAATTACCATTGTTTAGGTTCATTTTTGTTGCTAAGCCGTAGCTTATTTCATTCCCCCTTTATAATTCCTTGGAACAGAATGCAATTACTGCTGTGTTATGCTCATGTGATAATTAATTTGATTGCTCAGATAAAAAGGTCATCTATATTACTTAGTTGATGGACAGAAGGCGCCTCCTGTTACTTATGAATACACCCTTTTAGCTATTCAATCATAGTAGCAGTTACTGAAGCCTAGGAAAGAATAGATCACCAAAACAACAGTAACCCAATTAAGATTTCTCGTGAACTTGATATGGTCTACGAATATTGTGCCCAGAAAGGTCATATTTGAACTATGTCATATAGTCATGTCAGATGTTCCAATGAGTGTAGTGGCAGCTGTGCACTAGGAACATTTTCTTTTGGGTCAATACTGGGAACAGGAACCAATAATGTTCCAATGTTTAAAGTATTGGTTGTGCAGCAGTTTCTACAAAATCCGCTGAGAAATTCATTCATATTATAAGCACTTTGACTTTGTTGCAGTTAAGCGTTGTAGTAGTACTATCATAGTACTATATTTTTCATCTCTGAATTAATTTAGCACTTAATGCAGATCTCCCTCCTGACAAGGAGCCCTTGGATTGGAACACTAGGATGAAAATTGCTGCAGGTGCTGCTAAAGGGCTGGAGTACCTGCATGACAAGGCACAGCCACCAGTTATTTACAGGGATTTCAAGTCATCAAATATTCTATTGGGTGAGGGCTTCCATCCAAAGCTATCAGACTTTGGTCTTGCTAAGTTGGGTCCTGTTGGTGACAAATCTCATGTCTCAACTCGTGTTATGGGAACATATGGTTATTGTGCTCCAGAATATGCTATGACAGGACAACTTACAGTTAAGTCAGATGTTTACAGTTTTGGAGTTGTCTTGCTTGAGTTGATTACTGGCCGGAAGGCCATTGACAGCACCAGGCCAGCATCAGAGCAAAAACCTTGTGTCATGGGTAAGTTTGTTCAAACTGTTCATGAATCATTTGTTGAATACGCCAAACTGTTGGGTAACCAGTATTTTCTTTGTTGATGTTGGCCTCTTAAGGATTTGTTTGGAAAATGTATCTAATTTTGATATGGAACTGGATCGTGGTGGTGTATAAGAGCAACTCCAGCCCAACATGCAAATTGTGCCCCTAGTTTTTCCATTTGCATGCTGGCCTGCAAAAAAAAATAGGGACCCAAATTTGCTTCCAACTCCAGCCCAAGACCCTATTGCTTGGGGGAGGGATAGGGCCCCCTCCTGTTCCTAGGGGCCTGAAACTATATTTTGGGAGTCCTCCTAAAATGGGAGTCTAAATAGGAGGCCCATTTGAGTTTTTTTTTTTTTACTTGAGCTCCTCAAAATTAGAATAAGGGCCTGTTTAGGAGGTCCACTGGAGTTGCTCTAAGTCAGTCTTTTATATGATTATTTCGATGTTAAACTGTTGGGTCTGATTGTGATAGAAACTATGTTAAACTCTAGAAATGCAATCTGAAGTCTACCTTTAGTTTTTCTTTAAAAAAATGTGCGAGTATATTTGGTAGTTAGGATTGTAATCCGATATTACTATATGTTTCGGGGAGGTGTATTGCACCTCAAATCTCTGTATTCTATATACGGCCCAAAAGGCTCAATGGAATACATCCTGCATAGTCTCAAATAATACTTGCTTGCTTATAGATAAATACATGCATGCAAGCTGCATGCAAGCAGTCTTGGAGAATGAACATTAGGAATCCTCTATGATGGTCAATGATTATGATTTTCCATATGCCTTTTTCAGCTGATTGATGACAATGTAATGAAGTTAATTCTTTACTGGCAGGCACGGCCCCTTTTCAATGACAGGCGGAAGCTCCCAAAGATGGCTGACCCAGGCCTGGAGGGGCGATTCCCTACACGGGGCTTTTACCAGGCGCTTTGCGGTGGCATCAATGTGCATCCAATCAGAGGCTGCATCGCGCCCACTCATCGCTGACGTTGTGACCGCACTGTCATACCTTGCAAACCAGATTTATGATCCTAGCTTGGCACACACATCCAAGAAAGCAAGCGGCGGCGACCAGCGGAACCGGGTTGGTGACAGCGGAAGGGCGCTTTCCAAGAATGATGATGCAGGCAGCTCTGGCCACAGGTCGCCGAGCAAGGAACAGGCCGACTCCCCCAGGGAGCAGTTCCAGGGGGCTGCTAACAGGGGCCAGGACAGGGAGCGAATGGTGGCTGAGGCAAAGATGTGGGGTGAGAACTGGCGGGAGAAGCGGCGAGCTGCACAGGGGAGCCTGGATTCTCCGACCGGAGGTGGGTAGCGTCGGTCACCAAGCTGTTTCACATGTGCATGCCTGGTCTCAGACTGTTTTTGCCTTGTGTGGTGACGATGAAGACAATTGGGTTTCCCCTTTCCGTGTTTGTTAGATGTACATTTGTAGGTGTAAAACACAAGAAAAGGGAACGTTGTGGGGGAGGACGGAGGGAAGAGAAGGATGCTTGTTCTGGATGTGTAAGAGTCGTGCCTGTAAATTCTCGGAAAATTTTGCAACGGTGAAGGACTAGTTTGAACCCATTCTGTCACATTCGTCCTTTGAGGTTTTCCCCAATTCCTGTTGAAGCACAGTGTCTTCTGTTGTTGTGTCGGGAAAAATTGTCGGCTTGGTGGGGCCAACTTCGCATCCATTTGCTCCTGATGTGTCTTCAGTGACAGCGCTATGCGCTTATTCCAGCGTGTGGAACACCGGTTCTAGAATCAATCAGAAATTTTGGGATTCAACTGGAGGACTTGGCCCTGAGGTCCTCACCCATGCACGTTGGAGATGCTCTGAGAACTGCTTGGCCAGGTTTCCTGAGTCACAAGCAAACACGGGCAAGTACTCTTACACAGCCAAGCAACTGTTTTGAATAAAGGCTTTTTGATAATCTATGATTAACCTCTTTTTATAATACTCTTTGATAATCTATAATTAACTTCTTTTTATAGTACTCCCACCTAGGGATGAAAACGGTACGGATATTTTCCGATCGTATTCGAGACCGAATTCGTTTGAAGAGGTTTTTATCCGTCCGTATCCGAGTCTGGACATTCAACATTCGGTACCGTATCTGTATCCGAATACTCAAATCACATATTTATGATGTCGATATCCAATCGTATCCTATCCGGCATGGTTGACACTATCCGTATTCGAATCCGAATCCGGACAGAAATGTGAAAACAAATGTGATATCAGTGATACCCGTCCGTATCCGATCCGTTTTCATCTATACTCCCACCCCCCCAGGGGAAGTCAAATCCCCGCTGCCTCCTTGAAAGAGAGATGTCCTGAACCACTAGACGATGGGAGCATCACTAGACAGCACCATATACAACCACTCGTCATTATACTATAATGATAGTACGAGCAGTTTTTTAGAATTGTCAATATACTCTTCGAACTAGATCAAAGAAAAGAGCCTTTACTACTTTTCTATTATGCTTTCATAGAAATTTTTTTTAGTTTATGGTTAGGTTAATTCACGGATCATCCCTTACTTTTTAAACTTTTTAAGGTTAAGGAAATTCGTTTAAAGGGTATAGAATAAGAATAGATTAATAAAAAGAAATCTAAATTAGCTCAGTATCAGGTATTGATTCGATTGCTATAACAGGAAAAAGAGTCCAATTTTATTTTTTTGCAATTTTAACTCTGTGCTTCGTTTAGTGTTCAGACAAAAAATATGGGCATATCGCACTAAACTAAGTCATAAAATTGCAAAAAAAAACATACCTAGATTTTGTTCATGGATTAACGGGAAAATGTGCAAGAGCTCTATTTGTCTCTGCCATTTATGAGTCGCTTTCTTTTTGCGTATGGCACCTCCACTCCCTTTGGCAGCATCTACTAATTCAAAACTTAATTTGAAAGCCATTTTTTTTCGACCCAGACGTTTTTGGAATGCTTCTAATAACCAACAAATGGCAAGTGCTCTTCCTTGTCTAGATCCTATTTCAATCGGAACTTTCCGCATCGATCCTTTTTATTATGCCTTGTTTTTACTCCTATATTGGGAGTTACTCTATATATTGCTTGACGTAAAACCAATAGTGTATTTGTTTCTATTTTTTTATTGAATCTTTTTCACGACTTGATAGAGAATTTGATAAGCCAATGATTTTTTTCCGGTCTTATTGTTAAAAAATTATCTCAAAACGTTGAACCCTTTATTAATTAGTATTTTAGAATAGCATAAAAATGAAATATAGGTTTATTTATTGGTTGCACATATAATAATTCCGTCGACTATTAAACAATATGTGGATGTTTAAAACCCTCTTAGGCTATGGACTTTCGCAAGAATCAGCACATTTTGCATCCATAGGTGACAAGGTGTTAGAGTACCTTCAATAACCAGCTCTAAGGGTCCGTTTGGAAGAGGTCTGGATTCTCATTTAAATATTTCATATTTAAGTTTTTTTAGAATGTTTTTCTTAGAAATTGAATCACTTGGTGGAAGAGTTTGACTGGTTATCTATTCAACCGAAAAGAGAATATGGTGGAAAAGACCAAAGTGCCCTTGAAATATGATGAGATTAGGATAACATCACTTTGAGGCGAGGTGAGTGTGTCTCCCTACCCATTGGCCCGCTTCTTCGTGTGGGTTTAGAGGCTAGCACGATGGCGGGTCCCTCACACGGCTTGGAGCTCGCATGTGCAGAGGAGGGTTGGCTTCTTCGGTGGCAACTTATGTCACTCAGTCCATTGGGTTCGTTCCATCCTCATGCGAATGGTAGCACCACAATAGAGGAGGCCTAGGTAGGGTAAGGGGCCGAATTAGTGCGAAACCAACATTTTGTCATTTTGCGTTTAACCAAGAGATAGTAAGACGTTTCAGCTCCAATTCTAGGTGCTAGTAACATGTTTGCATATATTTTTTACGCTGATTCTCCTGAGAAACATAATCATTTCTTTTTATTAAACAGGACCTAAGTTAGTATTAGATCTCACGAAAAGCTTTTGAGCTTACAAGAAAAGAAGAGTTATCTTTACACATTGCAATACGCGTGAGACTTAACTCATCTATCTTCATTCATTGACATGAGGAAAAACATACTAATAAAAAACAAGAACACAAAGGATGAAATGGTATCTATGAGTTTATACCTAACTATTACTACTAGAGTTGTCCCTACAGTGTTCCTACTATTAATTTCATGGCAGCTTAAGGGCTTCTTCTAGGAACCCCAAATCAAAGCTCTTTCTCTTTTTCCTCACTTTATGTTTGTCTTATATGTATTTAAATAATTCTAAGCCGATAATCATAAGCTAAAGCATTACTTTAGAGAAAATATAAAACCGATCAATATCTCTTATAATGATAAATTCCACTAACAATTCTATCTGATCTTATAGCAATCCATGTCATCCACTAATATAAGCCGTTTGATTTGAACTGTTAGCTAATCCAGCTGTTTATCTAGGTAGGCCCATGTGACCGTACCCCCACGCCCCACAAGCAAGCCCATGTCCGAATAGAGAGGGAAACAGACAGCCGCATGACCCTTGTACACACACCATTCAATCCTCACCAACCTGGTGCTCGCACCTTTCCTGAGATTTTTCCAGGATTTATCGGCATTATGTTTTAAGTGGTAAGCGACGTTTCCGTCGACGACGAGGCGTCAGTGGTGACTTCAGGAATCTCCAGATCTGCCGACTCAGTCCTTCAGAGGTGCTTATAGGGGCAGGGTTTGCGTGCGTGTGTTCATAGGGATGAGTGTGCGTGCATATTGTGAGCGTCTGCGTTTGTCTTGTGTAATTCTCAAAAAAATCTAATAAAAAAAATCCTCTCCAATATCTTCTATAAATGATGATTACTCATGCTCTAATTGCATGCGTCTCTTGGTTTGAACCACCACTGCTGCTTGCAACTAACCAACCATCATCGTTTCTCCATCTAATCACCTCCCTTTAAATTCTCTTTCGACCTTATCTATTCACCTTCATTCTCCCTCAGACACAAATAGCAGTGTTCGTGCACCATACCAGCAGGTCGGACATCAGCCATTGTCGAATCAGAAAGTGTAGGGTTCATACCATCGGGAGATAGTAGCAAGCCACCGCATCAGCTAACATTTTGCCGCGAGATCCCGTGCAGACTCACCGATGTGGTCTCCCTACTACGGGCAATGGCCAGCATGACAACCCCGCCATGAAGCCTCGCGACGTCTCACTTCCACGTAGATGTCTTAGGCAGAGCTTGACACCAGTACAAAAATCATTTTTGCTGGCACCTTGTTTTTTTTTCACAGACGGTTCACAATTTCATGACGCCAGTAGAAAAAATTCAGTGGGCCCATCAAGAGAACCGTCTGTGTAAATGGGTTTACACAGGCGGTTCTCTTAACTTAACGTCTATGTAAACAGTCTATTTACACAGGCGGTTTACAATACCAACCGCCTATGTAAATGGTATTTACACAGGCGGTTGTCTTAGCGACACCGCCTATAAAAATGTAACTATTTACACAGGCGGTTTGTATAGAGAACCGTCTGTGTTAATTGTATTTACACAGACGGTCCTCATTGTAAACCGCTTATGTTAATCTTGCTATAAATACCCTTCGTCCACCTCCAGACAAGAACAGTTACTCCCGTGAGCTGTGCAGTGTGGCGGTCCAGACAATACAATTTCCAAGGGGGAGGTTTTGATCTTCAATTCTTTGGTGAGAAACTTCCAAAAGTTTGTTAGTGCCCTTGATACCATTTTTTTAGTGATTCTTTGGTTCAATTCTTGTATTAGAGGTGCTCTAGATCTAGGGTTCATCATGCATTGTTGCTTAGGGTTAGGGTTCATAGGGAAAGAGAGAGTTTTAGCTATATTTTTTTGTAAATTCATAGTAAATTGTATAAAATTCAAAAAATAGAAAATAAATACTTTTTAGAATCCTTGTGAGTAGATCTATGCAATAGAGTAATGAAGAGCATATTTTGAAGTTTATATTTTTTATTGAGTTTTAGTTTATCTTTTTTCAGATGACTAACACTTTATAAATTCATATATTAAATTGTTGAAAATCATAAAATGGCAAATGAATACTTTTTGAAATCTTTGTGAGTAAATTTATGAAATATGGTGATATTGAGGCATGTTTGATTAAAAAGTAAAGATTATCATAGAAATCCTTCAATTATTCCTAAATTTTATTCAATTGTTTCTTACAATTATGAAAATGTGTTTAAACCATATTTCTTTCTCCCGTTAGTGAACTTGGCGGAGGTCCATAAATTGTAAACTCTGTAAGAGGAAGGTTTTTATCTCCGTTTAATCGAAGGAGGTTAGTATCTTAGTTAAGATTGTTTTGGGGAGTTATATTAGTTTTGTTTTTAGATTGACCTACATTGTTCTTAACTAATTACAGCTAAATATGGAGAGGTCATTATGGATGTACAACTTATCAAGATTAGACCCATCATATATAGTGGAGGTCCAAAAATTTATTGATGCCGCCAAGATACATGCTCGAGAGAACAAAAAGGCGAAGCACATATGCCGTTCATACATGCATCGCAAAAATATTGTGGTATCGACAATGTAGAAGCAATCATTTCTCATCGATTTGTAGAGGATTTATGGAGGACTACTTTTGATTTGGACAAAACATGGTGAGGGTAGTTCTGCACCTTATATGCGGGCAACCCGACAACCGTCGATCTGGGACGTAGACGGCTACTCACCAAAGACGGCTTCCGTCGGGACAAGAGCAAGAAGGACGGATCCAAGTGGAATACGGATCATCCTAGTTAGACGAATAGAAAGTAACCTCAGAATCGAGAATAGAACACTTCCTATGAATCCGACTAGGATTAGAAACCATAGCTCGACTCTTTTCCTCTTATAAAAAGGAGCCGAACACCCTCTTTTGTAAATGCATTTAACAACACACAATCATACATCAATCCAACGCAAAAGGCCAAGGCCGATTGGAGTAGAGCTTTTACTCGGCGACGAGGGCTCGAACCAGGATAAACCGTGTGTCTCTTTGCGTGAAACCGCCGAAGTTCTAGTCGTTCGCCGAGGTCCGAATCAAGCGCTACGGGAACCCCGTGGCGGGCTATCGGTGGTCAAACACCGCGGTACCGGGCGCGCGGTAGGGGCTGTCGGCGCTTTGCGTTCGAGAGCTCGACGGACTAAAAAACAAGACTCACGGCAGCTATCGTTGGCCCCGTCGACAACATCTTTGTGGCTCATCAACAAACGACCGCAACAACTCAGATTCGCGTGAAGATGTTCTTCAGCGACTGCAACAGGACATCATGATAACGGTTTCTGGTTGCCGGCGCGATAGGACTCGATGTCATGCAACCAGCTTCTGCCAACAAGACTCTTCGACACGCTGCCGCTTCTCTATCACCAAGTTGAAGCAGCTCGCCGATGCATCTCCCCGACATCCGGACCCAACGGATATCAGACATGCTAAGCAAGAAGAAAAGTTGGGGCGGCGTTGGTTTCGGATCGCATGCCGAGCTGCACATGCATGACAGTCCAACTCTCGACTCTAGTTCGATCCTAAGAAGCCGTTTCGGAGTTCAGGTTTGTCAGAGGTTTCAGTTGAAGACTCCAGAACGTGCATGTCCAAATCTTCAAAGATCACAGAGGCCCATACAAGCAAATAATATCGTGCATGTACATGTACGTGTATGATATATGCTTCAAAGTGAAGACGTCAGCATCAGAATATTTTAAATCGGAAATTTCGAAGATCAAAACTATGCATCTCCACTTGCCGAGTCCGACTCCACGTACCGTTGCCAACTCCAACTCCCAGTCCCAATCGGCTTCACCTCAACAGACTATATTCCAACGTTAGCAAGAGGGAGGAGTACGACCCGTCATGTTTTGCTACAACTCGGAGCACTTGGTACGTCCGGCTACAACTCCAAGATCCCATCGGACTACTCAAGTCGACTACCAGAGACACCATACAAGCTAGCCACCAAGAGACGTACAAGCTAATTATACCTTCTCGCATACACCAAGCAATCAAGAATTCGATTAAACGGACCATTCACCTCCATCAAGATTTCAAGACGTCCGAATACATGCTAGACTCAGAAGCAAGCCAAATCAAGCAGAGCCGTCCGACTACTTCGAACCACCGGCAAGCTACCGACTACATCAGACCCTCGGGCAAAGCAGAACTAGACAGACAGCCACGCCACTTCCATCAACAACACAACTCCATGCAGTTTCAAATACAACTCGGACAAGCCAAGTCCAGCTCCTACACGAACCGGCGACATGCAAGCAAGGAAGAACACAAGGCAAAACAAGACATATATGTATATATGCATGCACGAAGGCTAAAGCAAACAGGACCACGTCAAAAGCCACGAGCAAGCAACTACATTCTCACAACCCGGCAACAAGTTCTGAGTTGTTTTGAGTACTCAACATACTAGTCACTTAACTGGTTTTACTCGTCAACAAACAACTCGGCCGAGCTATCGAACTACTCCAGGTTTTTAACTCCATCGAGCAGATTGTTGACCCCACTTTCGTCAACTCAAATGCTACACCAACAACTCGGACACAGTACCCGACTATTCTACTCAACATGCCAACTACTCTATTCGGCTACCGACTGCTCCGTTCAACATGCTGACTACTTCGCTCGACACATGGACTGATCCACCTGGCCACCGACTACTTTCGGCTACCGATTGCCGCACCCGGCTATCGGCTACTCTCGACACGCCAACTCCTCCACTCGGCCACAAATAAGCTAAGTCTTATTTTTTAATATTTCTTCTAAATATTTTCTAAAGCTTCATATATTCTTGGATACTGGCCATATGCCTCCATGAGGCTAATCAGTATCTGTTCATACCAATAAAGATTTGCTGCAACAGCATCCTTCTCCAGCATAGGATGGACTTGGCATCTTGATGCCACTCACGGCGGCACATCTAATTTACGACAAATTCTTGTAATGAACACTCGCGACTCCATTGCCATCAGGGATGATGATCGGATGAACCACAGTTCTATGCAAGAGGCAAACAAGCTAATAAAGACTCTTTGCCAAGACTAAGCATGCATCATCAACGAGCACCATGACAGATCGAGTTCAACTTGGACTCCGTCTTACCAAATTTAACTCTTTTGATAAAGGAAGACAAATCAGATTACAACTCGGCCTCAATATTGGAATTTTCAAATCAAGGTCAAGACAGCTATGCAGATCGCAGCATCAAGCTTGATCAGGCAAACAATCTGCACTAGACGACAAGCAGAGCCACCCAACGCCAGGGGCGTACACACGCCAACGCCAGGGGCGTACACACGCATCACACATGCAGCAGCATCAGTATGAGGACATTACCGGATCGGCAACAAGAAGCGTCTCATGGAGCAAGCTGATCATACACAGTAGCCAGCACGGCCGTGTTCACACGGCATCCTCCAACTCTGACATCCCCATGCTCAAATCCTATGGCAAAGCATTCTGATGATAAGATAAATCTTCCCCGATCGATGCTCAGCTACTCGCAGAGACGCAGACAGTTTACTAGCTATTCGTTTGCGAGACCAGGCAACCAGCATGACAGTTTACTCAGACTATTAATTCATCTCCACGTCAAATGCGATGACATCTAACTTGAGAACAAACGACGAAGCTCGGGGCCCGGTCCTTACCATCACCGAGTACTCTGGCAGCAAAGACAACTACTCAGAATACAAGATGGATCGGTTCCAACTACTTGGCTGGCCGGTTTGCTCGATCATCCATATACATGAAGATGACGCCAACAAGCTAGTGATTGAGGACGTAAGCCAGCAAATCAGTCAAGATCCAAACGAGCTCGTTCTTTCCATACAAGCTAATTCCAGCCGGTTTCCATGCACAACTTGAAGACATACTCTGTACAAGCTAATTGTGGCTTGCATACACGGACACATATAAATAAACCACAAGCATGCATGCACGGAGAAAAGCTCTCACGTTTTGATCTGCAGAGCATCGGATCCAGATCTACTCGAACCAAGTTTGACTACAAGTTCGACTCCGACTGCTGAGCCAGCTCGACCCCACCTCGATGGAGGGCTCGCCGAACTCCGACTCCAAGTCTGATACGAGTACGACTCCACCTCGGCCAGTACGTCTATAATTCCAAGAGTAGCAACACAGCCAACCAGCACGTGTGACAAGAGAATCCGAGTCCTATTCCTACTAGAGCCGGTCAAACAACCAAGAAAACAAAGCAAACGAGGCCCTCCAAATAAAAGCACCACGTATGCAAGATAACCACATGCCAACAAGGAAGCAAGAAAGGATGTGAGCTAATTGAGGATTGAAGAAACTCGTATATACATATATACATGCAAGAAAGCAAGCGATTGGCGACACACACGTACACGGAAGACCTACGTACAATAGGGCACACAGCAGCTCAAGAAGATATTCAAGGCCAAGACGTTTGTGCACATACATGCGCGTTCAAGACCATCAGTAAACAAAGCTAGGAGGATTCCCATCAAATCAGCCGTGCGGCTACGTTACTTCGACAAAAACTCTTTTGACTACATCGAAGACTTCGACGACCACCTCAAGATAAGCAACTACATCCGAACAACTCAAAGAAGAGAACCTCACAGACAAAACGCCTATAGAAACCAAAAACTGGTTTTCGAACAGCTCGGCGACACAGAGAGCAATAATATGAGGAGCCAATTAAGACAACATCGCAAGGTTGAAGAAGGAGCTCAACGACAACTAACACTACAAGAAATATGTAGATTTATGACAAAACGTTACAAAACGTTCGTCATAAATCATGCGTCTTTATCCATGGTTTGTGACGACATATCCATGGTTTGTGACGACTATATGTTCATAGAATGTCAGAGAATATAATCTCTGACATTCTATGCACATATAGTCGTCACAAACCATGGATAAAGACGCATGATTTATGATGAACATTTTGTAACGTTTTGTCATAAATCTATATATTTCTTCTAGTGTAAGAAGGAGTTTTACTCTAGGACCAAGCTTCAGAGAAGAAGTACATGAATCAAGTTTCAAACCAGAAAGTACTTTCAGAAGATTCGAGAATGAAAGAACTCCAGAAAGAAGAGAAGATGAAAGAACTCACGGAGGATTTGAGAACAAGACAAGCAGAAGATACGATAGATTTCCTTGCTTCTCGAAACGACTACAGATGGTCAAGTTACCCGCCAAATTCAAGCCATCAAATCACTCCAAGTACGACGGCAAGACAGAACCCAAGCAATGGCTCAGGGTATATTCACAATCAATCAAGCTAGCGGGGGGGAGACGACGACGTCAAAACACTCTTTTTTCCCATGGCGCCGGAGACCATGCCACTCCAATGGTTTGATAAGCTCGAAGAAGGGTCGATAAGATATTGGGAGGACTTACGTAAGGCTTTTCTCGCGACAACTTCGACGGAATCATAACTCACTCTACCACTCAAGGCGTAACTCAAAAGACTCAAGCACAAACCCTGAGAGACTCGAGGGATTTCTATCGACGATTTGGAGAAACAAGAGTTCAAATTCATGATATCACGGAGCAAGAGGTGATTGAAGCTTTCTCAAATGGAATCTATGAGAAACGCAGCAGGTTGTGGATTTCGTCAAAGAAAACCCAAAGGCAAACGAACAGTTCAAAAGAGCGGTAGTAAAGATTATCGAAGTAGAAGAAAGAACCCGAGAAAGGTTTCAGAGGAAAAAAGTAACTCAAAGATTCAAAAAACAATTCTCAGAAAAGAAAGAGAGGGCCAAATCACACTACGGCGGTAGCAGACAAGCCAAGAGAAGATCTTGAAAGCATAATGTGTCCATTCCACCCACAGGGCAAGCATACCCAAGGACAATGCTTCACATTGCGAAAAAGACATGCAAGATAGCTACAGGATCAAGATATTGAAGAAATTTTATCCAGGAGTTCATCAGCTCAAACAGTATACGAGCTTATGGAAGGACATGAAGCCAATAAAAGTCTTGGGGACTTCGGTATAAAAAGGAGCCCGACTCCTCGAGCATAAAAAGTCATATGAAGCTAAACTGGATTCAACAAAAAGAACCCGATATCTTACTAAAAAGGGCATGGAATACATGGACGCATGTACTCCATAACCCAAGCGGGGTGTTTCAGTAATGGAAACCCGCAAGCGGGGCGTTTAAGTAATAGAAACCCGCGCAGCGGGGCGTTCGTAATAGAAAAGAACCGCGACCGATGCTTTTGTAATAGAACACCGGATCTACAAAAAGTGGGGCGTTTGTAATAGAAACCCCGCGGGCGTTCGTAATAGAAACCCGCAAACGGGCGTTTCGTAATAGAAACCCGCAAAAGCATGGCGTTTCGTAATAGAAACCTGCGACCAGTGCGTTTCGTAATAGAATACTGGATCTACAAAAAGCGGGGCGTTTCGTAATAGAAACCCGCAAAGTAGGGCGTTTCGTAATAGAAACCTGCAGGTCTGAGGGAAAACCCTAGAGGCATCTCAGGACCAATACCCAGTGCGTTTCGTAATAGAACACTGGATCTACAAAAAGAACCCTTCCAGCAGGGATCAGAAAAAAGAACTCAACCGACAGAGATCGGAAGAAAAAGAACCCTACCCGGTGGGGGTCGAAAAAAAAAAAAAAAGAACTCAACCGAGGGGATCGGAAGAAAAAGAACCCTACCAACAGGGGATGAGAAGAAAAAAGAACTCCAACTACGCTCGGGGGGGCTCGATCTTAAGGGAGAAAAAGAACCCTACCAAAGGCAGGGATCAGAAGAAAAAGAACTCAACCGACAGGGATCGGAAGAAAAAGAACCCTACCAACAAGGATTAGAAGAAAAAGAACTTCAACCACGCTCGGGGGCTCAATCTTAAGGGAGAAAAAGAACTCAATTGACAGAGATCGGAAGAAAAAGAACTCTACCAGTAGGGGTCAGAAAAAAAAAGAACTCAACCGACAGGGATCGGAAGAAAAAGAACCCTACCAACAGGGATGAGAAGAAAAAAGAACTCCAACTATGCTCGGGGGCTCTATCTTAAGGGAGAAAAAGAACCCTACCAGCAGGGATCAGAAGAAAAAGAACTCAACCGACAGGGATCGGAAGAAAAAAGAACCCTACCAAAGAAGGATCGGAAGAAAAAGAACTCCAACCACGCTCGGGGGCTCAATCTTAAGGGAGAAAAAGAACTCAACTGACAGAGATCGGAAGAAAAAGAACTCTACCAAGTAGGGGTCAAAAAAAAAAGAACTCAACCGATAGGGATCGGAAGAAAAAGAACCCTACCAGGGGGGATGAGAGAAAAAAAGAACTCCAACTATGCTCGGGGGCTCGATCTTAAGGGAGAAAAAAGAACCCTACCAAAGGGATCGAAGAAAAAGAACTCAACCGATTGGGGATCGGAAGAAAAAGAACCCTACCAAAGAAGGATCGGAAGAAAAAGAACTCCAACCACGCTCGGGGCTCAATCTTAAGGGAGAAAAAGAACTCAACTGACAGAGATCGGAAGAAAAAGAACTCTACTAGCAAGAATTAGATGAAAAAGAACTCAGCCGACAGAGATCGGGAGAAAAAGAACCCTACCAGCAGGGATAAAAAAAGAACTCAACCGACAAGAGATCAAGAGAAAAAAGAACCCCACCGCCAGGATTAGAAGAAAAAGAACTCAATCGAGGACACATCAAGTTTACATATGCTATCAAAATACTCCATACCTTGTTCAAGTCGTGGTGCTAACTTTGAATAGTACGTCGGGGGCCTTGATTAGTGTATCTCAGACTTATTTCTTGACCCCGCTACAAGACTTCTACGACGTCTTCTAGCAGGCTCGGGGGCTACAGTGGTACATACCCTCAAAGAAGATCTTCAAAATTTTTCAAAGAACCTCTAGCTTTTTGTTCTAGAAAGCAAGAGGCAAGGGGCTACACTCACCGAAAGTGCATTTTTCCGGGAAAAAGTGCATCTCAGTTAAAGAAGCAGAAGCAAGAAGACCATCTCAAGATTTCACTTCGAAAAGAACCCGGCTTCCGAAGCTCAATCATGAAATGCTCGGGGGCTTGTCGATGGGGGATCCACAGGACTCCCCATGGAGAAGAGAGAAGAAGACCTAATCCAATTAGGACTTTCTATATGTAATTCTAGTAGGACTGCTACCTTGTAATCCTATTAGGACTCTAACATTATAACCGACTAGGACTTTTGCCGCCTCCCGAACTATATAAAGAGAGGCGGGGGGTCTCTAGATAAACCCAACTAAGAAGACACAACAAGGCTCAACGACCAAAAACACCAAGCGCAGGCGCAATACACTATCCACCCCAACTGGAGTAGGGAGCCGTGACTTTCTGGCGTACCGAACCAGTATAAATCATGTCTACCTGCATTTACCATCGAGTTCCTGCATACGCCGACACCCCTCCGAACAAAACACCGCCCAGGGTAACCCCGTGGCCGGCTATCGGTAAAAGCAGACATAAAGGACAGTAAAAACAAAGTCACGAGCCATTGTCCGTTTCCTACACAGAAGAACTCGGAAAAAGCTCGGGGCTGCAGCTAAGGAAGAACTCGGAAAAAGGTCGGGGGCTGCAGCTAAGGAAGAACTCGGAAAAAGCTCGGGGGCTACAATTTCAAAGCCATCATGCTACTCTGGACCCTCCAGCTCTTTGTTCCAAAAAGCAAGAGGCTCGGGGGCTACACTCATTGAGTGCGCCAATGGGCGCACGTCAATCAAAAGCCACCACCCGACTACTTTTGAGGAAAATAATTCAAACTCAGGGGCTACAATTTCAAAGCCATCATGCTACTCCAGACCCTCCAGCTCTTTGTTCCAAAAAGCAAGAGGCTCGGGGGCTACACTCAATGAGTGCGCCTATGGACGCACGTCAACCAGAAGCCATCGCCCGACTTCTTTTCTGATAAAAAACAACTCAGACGAAGGCTCGGGGGCTACGGGGCATACACCCTCAACTTTTTCTTTTTTTTCTCAAGATCCTCCGACTACTTATAAATAAGTAGCAAGAGGCTCGGGGCTACACTCAATGAGTGCACCTACGGCGCACTAAAGGGAACAATTCTTCAGCTAGACCACTTGAAGCATCACTCCGAAGCAAAGGCGCCCCCGAAGTTCTACTTTCGAAATGCTCGGGGGCTTGTCGATACAGGACGTAGACGGCTACTCACCAGCACGGCTCCCGTCAAGACAAGAGCAAGAAGGACGGATCCAAGTGGAATACGGATCATCCTAGTTAGACGAATAGAAAGTAACCTCTGTAATCAAAATAGAACACTTCCTATGAATCCGACTAGGATTAGAAACCATAGCTCTGGCTCTTTTCCTCTTATAAAAAGGAGCCAGAGCACCCTCTTTTGTAACAGCATTTAACAACACACAATCATACATCAATCCAACGTAAAAGGCCAAGGCCGACCGGAGTAGAGCTTTTACTCGGCGACGAGGGCTCGAACCAGGATAAACCGTGTGTCTCTTGCATGAAACCGCCGAGTTCTAGTCGTTCGCCGAGGTCCGAATCAACTGCTACGGGAACCCCGTGGCAGGCTATCGGTGGTCAAACACCGACAACAACACTGCAACGAACATCAATGTGGAGGGTCCAATGCCACATGTCAATGAATGTCATGCTATGCCAGCTGTCAATGAAACCCATCATGCTATGCCAGATGTCTATCAAACTTATAATGCTACGTCTGATGTCAATGAAACTCAGCTTGCTAAGACAGATGCCGTTGAAGATGCAGAATTCTTAGAGACAATAATGAACCGTTGTGCGGATCCGTCAATATTCTTCATGAAGGGAATGAAAGCATTGAAGAAGGCAGCAGATGAGCCTTTGTACGACGAGTCGAAGGGTTGTACCAAAGCAATTGGTCGACATTACGGGCTGTTCTTCAGTTCCTGACGATAAAGGCTAGACATGGTTGGTCTGATGCTAGCTTCAATGATTTCTTGCGTGTACTTACAGACCTTCTTCCTAAGAAGAACAAAGTGCCTGCTAACACGTACTATACAAAGAAGCTAGTCAGTCCACTTATGATAGGTGTTGAGAAGATCCACGCATGTAGAAATTATTGTATTATATATCGGGGTGATCAAGTATAAAGACTTAGACTATTTGTCCAAACCGTGGTGCCCGAGGTACAAGACGAATAAAGATTATCAGGAGGAAGAGAATCCAGCCTCTGTTTCTACAGGGAGGAAACGAAAGAAGACCCAAACGAAGACTCAACAAGAAAAATGTTCAAAGCCCACTAGCAAGGAAGAAGTGGACTATTATGCGTTGAGAAGAATTCCTGCTTTGGTGATATGGTATCTCCCCGTGGTTGATCGTTTGAGGTGTTTGTTTGCAAACCCTGAAGACACAGAACTTATGACCTGGCATGCTTCTGATGAAAAGGAAGATGATGGAAAGTTTTGACATCCAGCCGATGCAAAGCAATGGAAAGATTTCGATAAGAAATATCCGGACTTTGCCGAGGAACCACGGAATGTAAGGTTTGCACCGAGTACTGATGGAATGAATCCATTTGCTGAGAGGAGCAGCACACACAACACATGGCCAGTGATCCTGACAATATACAACCTTCCTTCATGGTTGTGTCAGAAGAGAAAATATCTTTTGCTAACCATTCTTATTTCTGGACCTACACAACCTAGAGTTGATATGGATGTATTTCTAGAGCCCTTAATGCAAGATATGCAAACACTATGGGAAGTAGGTGTGGCCATGATCGATGCGTTCCATAAAGAGACATTCACACTGAGAGCAATTATTATTGTTACAATTAATGATTACCCTGCTCTCTTCTCATTATCAGGCCAGTTCAAGGGAAAGGTTGGTTGTGTAGAGTGCATAGATGGAACATGGCACGTGTCTCTTCCTGCATCTAACAAGATAGTGTACATGAGGCATAGAAGGTGGCTACCGGCAGGCCATAAGTACCGCTTACAAAAGATAAATAAGTACTTCGATAATATGGATGAATCAAAATCTACTGCTCCATCAGGTTATAGTAAAGGGCATAGAGTGTACAAGATAGTCGAGAATGTCAAGTTTGTTTTTGGAAAGAAGACCAAAGATGGAAAACCAAAAAAGGTTGTGAAGGCAAATGAAGGGGACACATTCAAGAAGAAGTCCATTTTCTTCAAGTACTTATCTTACTGGAAAGACTTGGACGTACGACATGCCATCGATGGTATGCATGTTCAGAAGAATGAGTTCGAAAGCATAATTGGAACCTTGCTAGACATAAAGAGCAAGACAAAGGAAGGTCTCAATTCACGTTTGGACATGCAACATTTAAAGATTAGAAAAGAACTTCACCCTGTACTCCTAGAGAATGGGAAGTACCAGCTACGGGCAGCAAGCTACAACCTGAACAGAGAGGAGAAACATGCAATGTGTGTGTGGTTGAAGAATTTAAAAGTTCCATCTGGTTTCTGCTCCAACATAAGGAATCTTATGTCGATGAAAGACCTTACACTCACTAGCTACAACTCACATAATTGTCATGTCATGTTGACCACTTTTCTTTCTATCGCCATCAGGGCTATAAATCCAGTGTTCTTTAAGATGGCAATCACACGGTTGTGCTACTTTTTCAATAAGATCTCTGAGAAGATAATTGTCCGTGATGAGTTAGAGTCCCTACAGAAATTTGCTGTAGAGACATTGACCCAGTTGGAGATGTGCTTTCCTCCATCGTTCTTTGATATCATGGTACACTTTGTTGTTTATTTGGTGCCTCAAATAGAGGCATTGGGTCCCATGTATTTTCATAAAATGTGGACGTATGAGCGTTTTATGTTAATATTGAATGGCTATATGTCAAATCGTGTTCATCCGGAGGGTTCCATGATAGAGGCGTACACTACGAGAAGAGGCCATTGAGTTTAGAGGACCATTATGTAATAATCTCCTAAAAGACCAGGTATCAATTGGTTTGCCTCCATTGCGACATGAGGGAAGGCTTGATGGACGCGGGAGGATGGGACGAAAATCATTCATCGCGCCAGATTACAACATAGTCCTAGAGGCGCATTACAGCATACTACAACAACTCATAATAATGGATCCATTCATCGAGCAGCACATGAAAGAGCTTCATGAGGAGAATCCAGGATGCACAAATGATTGGGTACACAAACAACACAAGTGTCAGTTCACCGCATGGCTAAAGGATTTGGACATGATAGAGGAATCAGAAACCATCAAGACTTTAGCATCTAGACCATCAAGCCAGGTCACATCATGGCAGAGCTATGACATTAGTGGCTTCTCATTTTCCACCAGCTATAGGGACACCAAGAGCATGGCACAGAATAGTGGCGTTCAATGCGAGGCTGTAGATGATGCAACTGGTGAAACAACTACATACTTTGGGTTCATTGATGACATATGGGAGGTAGAATATGGTCCACGCCTGTAGATTCCAGTGTTCCAATGCCGATGGGTTCAAGATAAACATGTCACTGTGGATAACTATGGCCAGAGAGTTCTTGACCTAAGTAAAGTAGGTTACAAAGACGATCCGCGGATCCTTACTAACCGTGCTGCACAGGTCTTCTATGTGGAACAAATCCTTTCTAAGGATGAAAAGAAAAGTACCCAAAAGTCGAAGCACGTAGCTATCCCTGGAAAGCAACAAATTATAGGAGTTGATGGTGTAATGGATTTAGAGGATGTTAACCAGTTCAGTGAGATGTCTATTTTTATAAAGTTTGAAGAGAACATAAAGAATATTGAGAAAAGTATCCCACAAACCTCATTGCCATGGGTACGCCACGATGGACAAGGAAGGACTATAGCATGCTAGATTCTATATGTCGTCATTACTCATATAACTCATGTTTCACTTATCATTTGTACCATATGCTACTCTTTCTTATTAAGCAACATTTATACATTTCACAGTTGTTTTATACCTTTGGACGCTGAAGTTTTCATATCAAGTGCTATTAATTATACATCTTTGTCACATGAAGAGCATGATTATAGAAAGTTATAAGAAAAAGTTTTAATACGACATTGTTAAATGAAGAAATAACCAAAGTTTACATTTTTTACGTATTTTTAAATTTCCAAACAACCCCTGCTCTGGATTTTTAAATTTTCAAACAATTCTAATTAACAAACCATGAATTACTCACTAAATTAATTAACAAACCCTAAAAAATTACTAAACATAATAAACAAACTTTTATAAGAAAAAGTTTTAATACCACATTGTTAAATGAAGAAATAACCAAAGTTTACATTTATTACGTATGTTTAAATTTTCAAACAACCCCGATCCGGATTTTTAAATTTTCAAACAATCATAATTAACAAACCATGAATTACAAACTAAATTAATTAACAAACCCTAAGAAAAATAATTACTAAACCTAATAAACAAACTTTTATAAGAAAAAGTTTTAATACCACATTGTTAAATGAAGAAATAACCAAACTTTACATTTATTACGTATTTTTAAATTTTCAAACAACCCTGATCCAGATTTTTTAAATTTCAAACAATCCTAATTAACAAACCATGAATTACTCACTAAATTAATTAACAAACCCTAAGAAAAACAATTACTAAACCTGGTAAACAAACTTTTATTGTAAAATATTTTAATACATGCGGCTGTTAATGACAACCGCCTGTACAAATGTATTAGTACAGGCGGCTGTCTTAGCGGGCCGCCTGTACTAATTCATTTTGTACAGGCGGCTGTCTTAGTGGTCCTTTGTGATAATGATTTATACAGCGGCTCGTTTGACGGCCGCCTGTATAAATCGGTTCTAAAATATAGTCCGCTGGGCGGGCGCGAAAATTTCTAAGTCTGGTGGCGCGATCTTGACGAAAACGACGCCGTCAGCCGAAATCCACCGCCGCGCCACCACCTTCACCGACCGCCGCCGCCGCGACCTCTCCCACGCCAGCCCGGCCAGCTTTCGCGCCCCCCCGCGAGCCGCGGGTGCCGCCGACGGCCGACTCCGGCGGCCAATCCGCCTCCGCCGCGTGCACCGGACCGCCGCCGGCCAACTCCGGCGGCCAATCCGCCGCGACCGCCGAGGTGAGCCCGCGGCGCCACCACCTCCAGGCGGCGGCGGCCGCCGTAAGCGCCGCCGCCCCTCCCAGCGCCCGGCAGCAGGCAGCCTTTTGTTGGGCCTGTTGGGCCTGGCAGCCCAGCTGCCACCGGCGCTTTTTTAGTTTTTGTTAATTAGGGTTAGTAAATTTATTAGTTATTAGTAATTAATGGTTTGTTAATTAGTGTAGTTAGTAATTATTAATAGTTTACTAATTAGGGTTTGTAATTAATGGTTTTCTAATTAGGGTTTGTTAATTAATTTAGTTAGTAATTTATAGTTTGTTAGTTAGGGTTTGTTAATTATAGTTAGTAATGTTTTTTGAGTAAAATGAATGGTTAGTCCATTAACTTATGAGGGTATGTCGATTTGGTCCATCAGGTTTAAAAGTGTATTTTTTGGTCCACAATCTTGATCGGTGGTGCATAAAAAGTCCATACCCCTTTGTTTCATGTTTTATTTCACAGAAATCTCCCTCAGATTCTTTTTTCTTTTACATGTATACCCCTCTGCATCATTCTTCTGGTTCAGAATCCATTCGTCAGTCATAGCGGCGCGGCACAGTACTGCATGCAGAAGCTTGTGAACGAGTGCACCAGCGATGACACCAAACCATGCACCGTGCGTCTGCACGATGTCCTCGATGGGCCGGAGGCGTTCCTGCTAGCGGCCAAGTTCTACTACGATGTCCAGAGCTAGACACGAGCAATGTCGTGCCGTTGAGGTGCCCGGTAGAGCACTTTGCCATGACCGAGGGCTACGGCGAAGCGAAGGAAATCTCGTGAAGCATGCGGAGTCGTTCCCGTTCGAGGTGTTGCTGACTGGAACGACACGGTGCACACGCTAGGCGCGTGTGACGACATAGTACGTGCTCCCTGCCGCCGAGGACCTCCTCATCGTGCAGCTGCATCAACTCGCTGGCTGACTGGTATCTGGTGGTATGAGCAAGCGTTCTCATTCTAGGCGGTGCGGTCTAGGGGGTTGAGCCCCGAGAACGTTGTCGGCTCGCTGATGCACTACGCCGAGAACTCCTGCTTGGCCTGCTCCACGTCGCGACGGTCCTGCACGCCGCCGTGGCATGCCGGCACGCGCTGGAGAGAGGAGGGCCTATGACTAGCTGGAGGACGCGGCATTGGGGGACCTACCCATAGCTGGCCAACAACCAGATGGAGGCTCCGCGGGGATGATCTACGATGTGGACAACCTGCGTCGGATGCTGGAGCAGTTCATGGAGACGGTGCCCACGGTGGTCGACGGTGACGCTCTGCCGGCCGAGTTAATATATGTCAGTCAGTTCGGTGGCCAAGCTAGTCGACGGGTACCTCATCGAGGTTGGGGCGCGACCGCTACCTCGTGAACTTATACGTGCGTGCGTGCGATGCATGCGCACCCGTAGCTAACGACTCAGCTGTGCGAGCTAATGGACTGCCACAAGCGGTTGCTGGAGGCGCGCACGCACGCATTGTAGAACAAGCAGCGGCTGCCAGTGCGGGTGGGTGGGGACATGGGTGGTCTTCGCCGAGCTGCAGCAGCTGCGCACCATGGTCTCCGACAAACAGCGTGCTGCCGCGCAGGCCCTACGATGATGTGGACATAGTGGCCCGGTCCAACATGACTAGGACGTGTGCATGCACAGGTATGGTGTGCATGGGAGCCTAGGAGGGGTATACATGTAAAAGAAAAAATAAATTGAGGGAGGTTTCTGCAAAAAAAAAACATATAACAAAGGGTATGGACTCATTATGCACCACCAATCAAGATTGTGGACCAAAAAATGCATTTTCAAACCTAGTGGACTAAATCGACACACCCTCATAAGTTAATGGACTAACCATACATTTTACTTATGTTTTTTCTTAGGGTTTGTTAATTAATTGAGTTAGTAATTAATGGTTTCCTAATTAGGGTTTGTTAATTAATTTAGTTAGTAATTAATGGTTGTTAATTAGAGTATGTTAATTATAGTTAGTAATTAATAGTTTGTTAGTTAGGGTTTGTTAGTTAGGATTTGTTAATTAGGGTTTGTTAATTATAGTTAGTAATGTTTTTTCTTAGGGTTTGTTAATTAATTGAGTTAGTATTAATGGTTTCCTAATTAGGGTTTGTTAATCAATTGAGTTAGTAATTAATGGTTTGTTAATTAATTGAGTTAGTAATTAATGGTTTCCTAATTAGGGTTTGTTAATTAGGGTTTGCTAATTATGGTTTGCTAATTATGGTTTGTTAATTAGGGTTTGTTAATTATAGTTAGTAATGTTTTTTCTTAGGGTTTGTTAATTAATTGAGTTAGTAATTAATGGTTTCCTAATTAGGGTTTGTTAATCAATTGAGTTAGTAATTAATGGTTTGTTAATTAATTGAGTTAGTAATTGATGGTTTCCTAATTAGGGTTTGTTAATTAGGGTTTGCTAATTATGGTTTGTTACTTAGGGTTTGTTAATTAGGGTTTGTTACTTAGGGTTTGCTATTTACGAAATTATATACTTGTATTCCATGCAGATGAGTACTCCACTGAATGCTGAGTAGGCCGATGCCCAGATAGAAACACCGGGATCCGACACCTCCAGATCCGACACTTATAGGAGCCCGAGCGTATCACCACGTGAATCCCCAGAGCTAAGAAGGCTCGTCTTGAGTTGGAACATGACCCGACATACAAGCCTGAAGCTGATCCGGATGATGATGAGGTATATATTGTAGTAGAGTGTCTATATATACGAGAGAATGCATGTGTATGTATGTACCTAACAATTGAATTGACAGGAGGTGTTCTCTCAAATTGTTGTCGAAATGGAGGCAGAAGAACAAGATGTTCCAAAGGACACAGCGCCTCAAATGACCGGGACATCCTCCAAGCCAAGAAGTAAAAAGAAAAAGAGTGATCGGGCACGAGGAGACAGAGGAAGGAATAGATTTCTAGAAGAAGTTTATAGGATTATAGAGTTAAGTCCGAGCGGAGAGCCCTTAGCACCTCTAGAGGCGCTACCTAAATTTAGGGCTGCAATTGGATTTTTAGTAAAGGAGGAATTTGACATCTCCTGGAGTGATTGGAGTATGGTGCCAGAAGTGAAGAGGACCAGTTGCTGGAATCGCTTGTGCACTCGGTATTTTCCTAGAGGGTACAGAATTGTTGGCCAAGGGTTATGTCATGAAGCAGTTGGCAATATCATTCCGAGGCTATAGGCACGATATGAATAAAAAGTGGTTGCAGAAGGGGCGGGACCCGACGAAGCGGTACCCTATCACTAAGACTCAGTGGGCACGTTTTCACGCCATGAGAGACTCGGACGATTTCAAGGCTAAGAGCAAAGCCGCCTCTGAACTCGTGAAGAGGAACAGGTATCACCACCACCTTGGCACTGGTGGTTACAAGGCCAAGATTCCTAAATGGAGGGCAGAAGACGATGCAAAGAGGAGAGAGGGCCATTTGGCATTGACTGATATAGTGCCTGAAAGGAGTTTGAATTGGCTTCACGCTTGGAAGGCAAACACTGAGAGCGATGAGATGTCCTGTCCCGTTGAGATTAGAGAAGTTGCTGACAAGGGTTTGGAAGCATCAAAGCTGGAAAAGAAAGGCGCCTTCAAGTCATAGAGGGAGAGGGACATCCTTACCCATGCTCTAGGTAACCATTTCACAGTTGCATTTTATTCGAGTAAAATAGGAATCGACACTTGAAAGCCCTAGTTTGATTTTGGCTAATTGATGAAACCTAGGACTAACTCTACTGCTAAGTGCGTAGCATTAGAGAAAGGGGAGGTCCAAGCCAAGTGGTGGAATGGTATCAAGTTGATGGAAGTGATCAAAGATGATCAAGTGCCACCCTTGGAGATGAAAGAAGATGAGGAGCAAGATGGAATGCTAGAGGCAAAGGTATAAGCTAGGGCATTTCCATTTTGCTGGCTATAGGTGAGTAGAGAAGTTGATGGCCGGATTTAGAATTGATAACCGTACTATTAAGAGGGGCGATGTCGCGCAATATCGGTTATCTAAGTGCCACTAGGTGAGCAATAACTTAGCATGTGCATTAGGGACCTAGTGAGCTAACATTCTCTTGCTCAATCCATTTGAAAATGCTAACATATGTGCACAAGTGGAGAGATACTTTTGTGTTGGCACATGAGAGCAAGGGTTGATGGGGTTTGGGTGTAAAACCCTCCCACCGAGCTTGCGAGGCGGGACTCGGAGGTTGTCGGAAGAAAAAGAGTCATCTGGAGGTGACCGAACGCTGTCCCGGTTGGGACCAGACACGTCCAGTCAAGATGTGTCGTCCGGTGCATTTTCAGGGATGACCGGACGCTCTGGTGCCAAGTCCGGTCGTGTGTGCTGGCGTGGCCGAAGCCGAGCAAGTGTGGACCGGACGCCCAGGCGTGTCCGGTCAAGGTGTAGCGGGACGCGCCCCGGTCAAGATTTGACCCTCTCTGGATACTCTCGGTGGGTGACCGGACTCTCTTGTCGGCCGGCGTCCGGTCAATCTGGCCGGACGCTGCGTCGATCATGAAAGGATCGACAAGCGCGCGAAAGCATGGTAGCCGTTGCGCGCCAATGGCTACACTCAAACGTTAGCGCACAAGGGCCCTTTATGTTGGACCGGACGCTGGACCGGACGCGTCCGGTCAATGTGCTTCGCGCGTCCGGTCAGTGCGCAGACAGGCTGATTTGAGTGTAACGGTTGAGTGCTTTGGGGGTGCCGATATAAGTAAATTGGCCGGCTCTAGGGAGTCTCTCTTGGCATTTTGACATACTTGACATCCCCTAAAGCTAGGCAAACCTTCTCCCTCACTTTGCATGCCTCTTGATTGATCTAGAGAGTGATTGGGAGAGCTTCTAGTGCATTTGCCTTGTGATTGAGCATCTAGTGGCACTAGTGAGCGTTCTTGCTGGGATTGAGCTTATTACTCTTGGTGATTGCCGTCACCAAGACGGTTGGAGCAGCGAGCCGAAGTTGAGCAAGATTGAAGATTGTTCTTGGCCACTCTGGAGGTGATTGTGAGGGGTGTTTATCCCACCTCACGGGAGAGCGCAAAAGGAATCCTTAGTGGAATCTCGTGTCATTGAGTTACCTTCACTTTGTGTGAGTTCTTGTGGCGTCCGATGAGGGCTTGGCTTGTGACGCCGATTAGCCACCGAACTACCGAGTGTGTGGTCGATACAACGGAGAGTAGCGTGCCGGCAAGCACGTGAACCTCGGGATAAAAATCTTGTGTCCCTCGATGTTCTTGTGTGGTTTGATCCATCGAGATCAACTTGGATTTCTCTATTGGATCATCTCTTCAGGTTTCATTATATTGACAAGACGGTAATTGGTCATCATCCCGAAGGCACGGTTTGCACTCTCTCGGTTCCCTTCCTTGCGATTACATTTGTGCAAAGTAGCATACTAGGTTGTGTAGTGTAGTTTGCTTGCTAAGGACATTAATCTTAGTGTGCCTAGTGTATTAGGATTGTTAGAATTGGATAGGTTGGCTTGCAACCCCTCACTAGGCTAGCGCAACACTTGCTTCGCCATTTAGTGTACTAACCGGTTTGTTTAAGTTCTTTGCAAGAATTTTTATAGGCTATTCACCCCCTCTAGCCATTTAGGACCTTTCAAGTGGTATCAGAGCCGAGGTCACCGTTGATTAAGGCTTAACATCCTTTGGTGTTAAAATGGCTCAAATCAATCATATCAACCATGTGGAGAAGCCACCGCACTTTGATGGTACCGGTTATGATCATTGGAAGAGAAAGATGTGCGCATACTTAAAATCATTAAATAGGAAGGTTTGGGAGGTTGTGGACAAATACATTGCGGTGATTGATCCCGCCGATCCAACCATAAGAGATGAAAAAAAAGCTCCAATTCAATGACATTGCAATCAACACATTCTATGAAGCCTTGGAAGCAAAGGTATTTGAGCAAATCAAGGATTTGGAGAGAGCTCATGATGTGTGGACTAGGTTGGAGGAAACATATGAGGGCACACAAGCCTGAAGAGTGCCAAGGTATATATTCTCAAAGACAAGCTCTCAAGCTTCAAGATGCAAGATGATGAGAGTGTGCCAGAGATGTTCCACCGCCTCCAAGTGATTGCCAATGACTCGAAGAATTTGGGTGAGAAGGTGGAGAATGCGGACTTCTCTCACAAGTTCCTAAAAAACTTGCCATCAAGATTTGAGTTCTTGGTCATAATGTTGGTGAGAGAAAGGTTGGACACCAAGAATCCTAACCAAGTACTGGGTGAGGTGATCACACATGACACCTACCGTGTGGAACGGGAAGGGGGCTCTCAAGAGGAAGAGAAGAAGAAGAAGACCGTGGCATTCAAGGCCACCTCCTCCAAGTGCAAGAGCAAGAGCAAGAAGACAAGCTCAAGTGATGATAAAGCTTGCACAAGCTCAAGTGAGGTGGATGATGAAGCAATGGCTTTCTTAGTGCGCAAGTTTGGCAAATTCATGAAGAAGAAGGGCTATGGTGTAAGAAAGAGAAGAGATACAACCAAGACCAAGAGATGCTTTAGGTGCAAGAGCAAAGATCACTTTATTGCCGATTGTCCATTCAATAGTGATAATGATAGTGATGAAGATGACAAGAAGAAGAAGAAAGACAAGAAAGAGAGGAAGGACAAGAAGGAAAAGAAGGAAAAGAAGCTTGAGTATAAGAAGAAGAAGGGCAATCATATTGTGTCACATGGGATAGTGATGCATCAAGTGATAGTGATGATGAGAGTGAAGATGACAAGAAGTCAAGGAAGAAGGCACTTGCTAGTCTTGCTATCTCCAACAAGCCTTCACTCTTTGATGCTCCATCGACATGCTTAATGGCTAAGACATCCAAGGTCAATTATAAAGCCGGAGGAAGGCATTGGGTGCTTGATAGTGGGTGCACTCAACATATGATCAGGGATTCTAGAATATTCAGATCAATCTCATCAAGTGGCAATAGTGATGATAGTATTACTTTTGGTGACAATGGCAAAGGCAAGGTGAAAGGCTTGGGAAAAATTGTAATCATAAATGATATGTCCATCTCAAATGTGTTGCTAGTGGAATCTCTCAACTTCAATCTCTTGTCTATGGCCCAATTGTGTGATCTTGGATTCAAATGCATATGTGGTGTTGATGATGTTGAGAAAGTGAGTGTTGACGGAAGCAACTTGATATTCAAAGGCTTTAGATATGAAAATCTCTATCTTGTGGACTTCAATGCTAGTGATGCTCAATTGACAACATGTTTGTTCTCCAAGTCAAGCATGGGTTGGCTATGGCATAGAAGACTTGGACATGTTGGCTTGGACATATTGGCATGAAGCAACTCAACCGGCTAATCAAGCATGATCTAGTTAGAGGGGAAGGATGTGGTGTTTGAGAAACACAAGCTATGTAGTTCATATCAAATGGATAAACAAGTTGGCAACACTCCACCCAACAAGAGCATGATGAGCATGAGCAAGCCATTTGAGTTGTTGCACATAGATCTATTTGGCCCAACCAAGTATGAGAGCATTGGTGGAAACAAATATGGATTTGTGATAGTGGATGACTATACAAAATATACTTGGGCATTCTTTCTTGCCGATAAAAGTGAAATGTTTGACACATTCAAGATATTTGTCAAGAGAAGCCAAAATAAGTTTGAGACATCTATCAAGAAATTGAGAAGTGACAATGGTAGTGAGTTTAAGAACACAAGAATTAAAGAGCTATGTGATGATTTTAGAATCAAGCATCAATTCTCGGCCAAGTACACCCCTCAATCAAATGGGCTAGTTAAAAGGAAAAATAGAACCTTGATTGACATGGCAAGATTAATATTGAGTGAATACAATGTCGATGATTTATTTTGGGCCGAAGCAATCAATACCACCAACTATTGCTCAAATAGGCTCTATTGTCATAGGCTATTGGAGAAGACACCATATGAGTTGTTGAATGGAAGAAAGCCCAACATTGCATACTTTAGAGTATTTGAATGCAAATGCTACATTCTTAAGAAGGGCACTCGATTGAGCAAGTTTGAGAAGAAGTGTGATGAAGGATTCCTACTCAGTTATTCCACTACAAGCAAAGCATATAGAGTTTGGAATATCACTCATGGCATAGTTGAAGACGTACATGATGTAGAATTTGATGAAACCAAAGGCTCACAAGATGAGGAGGAAAATCTTAATCATGTGAGAGGAACTCAATTGATACAAGCCATGAAGGAAATGGATGTTGGTGATATTAGGCCAACACAAGCGGTAAATGTTGAAGATGACAAAGATCAAGTGATTGTGTCTCCAAATGTGCAAGCTAGTGGTTCTCAAGTTCAAAGTCAAGCTAGTGACTCTCAAGTGCAAGATCAAGTGGCTAGTATATCATCTCAACCAAGTGATCAACCTAGTTCAAGTGCTCAACCTCATGTTCTCCAACCAACTCATATTGCAAGGGATCATCCTCTAGATATAGTGGTTGGTGATATTAGAAGTGGTGTGCAAACAAGATCAAGATTAGCATCCTTTTCTGAACACTATTTATTTATCTTATCCATAGAGCCAAAGAAGATAGAAGAAGCTTTGTGGATTATGATTGGGTCAATGCCATGCATGAAGAGCTCAACAACTTTGAAAGAAATCAAATTTAGGAACTAGTTGAGCGTTCGAAGAACTACAATGTCATTGGCACCAAATAGGTATTCTGGAACAAGCAAGATCAAGATGGCATAGTTGTGAGAAACAAAGCAAGATTGGTAGCACAAGGATATACTCAAGTTGAAGGTCTTGACTTTGGAGAAACCTATGCACCGGTTGCAAGATTGGAGGCAATTAGAATCTTATTAGCCTATGCTTGTGCCCACAACATCAAGCTATATCAAATGGATGTGAAGAGTGCTTTCTTGAATGGATTCATAAATGAGCTAGTGTATGTTGAGCAACCCCCGAGATTTGAAGATATCTAAAAGCCCAACCATGTCTACAAGTTGAAGAAGGCTCTCTATGGTTTGAAACAAGCTCAAAGGGCATGGTATGAGAGATTGAGAGATTTCTTGATCTCCAAAGGGTTCAAGATGGGAAAGGTTGATAACACTCTCTTCACCAAGAAGATTGGCAAGGACTTGTTTGTGTTACAAATCTATATGGATGACATTATTTTTGGATCAACCAACCAAGACTTTTGTGAAGAGTTTAGAGAAATGATGGCAAAAGAATTTGGGATGTCTATGATTGAAGAGCTTAGCTACTTTCTTAGTCTACAAATCAAGCAATTAAAGAAAGGCACATTTGTGAGTCAAAGCAAGTACATCAAGGACATGTTGAAGAAGTTGGAATGGAAGAAGCCAAGTCAATTAGGACACCAATGGGAACAAATGGTCATCTTGACTTGGATACAAGTGGCAACATGGTAGATCAAAAGTTGTATCAGTCCATGATTGAAAGCCTACTCTATGTGACCGCTTCTAGGTCGGATGTCATGTTTAGTGTGTACATATGTGCAAGGTTTCAAGCTTCACCAAGAGAAAGTCATTTGAAAGCAACCAAGAGGATATTGAGATATCTTAAGCACACACCAAATGTTGGATTGTGGTATCCCAAAGGATCAAACTTTGAGTTGATTGGATATTTGGGACCGATTATGCGAGATGCAAGGTGGATAGAAAGAGCACTAGTGGAACATGCCAATTGCTAGGAAGGTCACTTGTCTCATGGTCATTCAAGAAACAAAATAGTGTTGCACTTTCTACCGCCGAAGCCGAATACATTAGTGCGGGGTGTTATTGTGCTCAATTATTATGGATGAAGGCCACATTGAAGGATTTTAGAATCAAATTTGGACAAGTGCCATTGCTACGTGACAATGAAAGTGCCGTGAAGATCACCACCAATCCGGTTTAACATTCAAGGGCAAAGCTCATTGACATAAGACATCACTTCATTAGAGATCACCAAGCAAAAGGGGACATTTCTATTGAGAGTGTTGGCACCGATGATCAACTTGCCGATATCTTTACCAAGCCACTTGATGAGAAGAGATTTTGCACATTGAGAATGAATTAAACATTCTTGACTTCTCCAACATGAGAAGCATGCACCCCAACTATATGACATGCCTCTTCTTCGACTATTGCAAAGGTGAAATTGTTTGGCATGATGCATTCATACTTAATAAGGACTTGATTAGAGCATATAGACATTCCTTCTAGTGATATCCCTTGCTTATTAGGCTTATTCATGAAAATAAAGTGATTTTGAGTACATGTTATGCCACTATTGCTTCTATATCTTGTATGATCTAGTGGCTAAATATGACTTGTTCATGAGAATGTGAACCTAGTATTTGATCTAGTTAAATGAGCAAGAAAGGATCTAGTTCAACATTGACAAGATAACCATTGAAAGATGTGTGAAGAAGCTTGTCATTGGTTCAAACCGAGCTAGATTACTTATGCAAGTTTACTAGTTTGAACCACACGAGAAGGAAGTTTATGGAAATAAGTGATCCTCAACTTTAAGTGATCATCTCTCTACTCTAAGTTCTCTTCATGATTTCAAGTCTACATCAAGCATGATCATATACCTTTGTGGTCATTGATGACAAAGGGGGAGAGAATACAAAGATAGCATGCATCAAGGGGGAGAGTGGATGAAGATTGAAGAATGGAAAGAGATCAAAATTTTGAAGCACACAAGTAGAGGGAGCAAGCTCAACAAGTAGGGGGAGCAAGCTCATGAACACAATTAATTGCATTTGAATGTGCATATTCATATGATTGCTTGCATTGCACTTAGAATTTGTTTATCTCATAAGTGATATCTCTCTTGCTTGTGTGGTGCTTGATAGTATGGAATTTGATTGATGGATTGATTACTAGCATGCATAGGTTCTAGCTAGAAGTAGCATTTTTCTTAGTGTCTTCCAAGTGGTATCTAGAAACCGTGCTTTTAATATTGATTTCATGGGGTTTCTAGCTATTTGATGTTTTCTAGCTAGATTTGGTGCTAAGGATGGTTCATGATATGCACTCCGATGGTATCACGCTTTAAAGGTCCATTCTATACACCTTAGCATCAATTTGGTAGAAATGACTCTCCCAAAACCGATTTATCCATCATGTGTGCAAGAGCTTCTAAATCTAAACTCTTAGCACACATGTAGGGGGAGCCATAGCTACCAAATAGATTTGACATGACTTGTCCAATTCTTTTCAAAGCTCAAATTGCTTGGACAAGTGGTGTAAAGTCAAAATTGAATTTAACTCTTATCTTTGTGGAGGTTGTCATTAATTACCAAAAAGGGAGAGATTGAAATCCCTAGTTTGGTTTTGGCTAATTGATGAAACCTAGGACTAACCCTATTGCTAAGTGTGTAGCATTAGAGAAAGGGAAGGTCCAAGCCAAGTGGTGGAATGGTGATCAAGTTAATGGAAGTGATCAAAGATGATCAAGTGCCACCCTTGGAGATGAAAGAAGATGAGGAGCAAGATGGAATGTTAGAGGCAAAGGTATAAGCTAGGGCATTTCCATTTTGCCGGCCATAGGTGAGTAGAGAAGTTGATGGCCGAATTTAGGATTGATAACCGTACTATTAAGAGGGGCGATGTAGCGCAATATCTGTAATCTAAGTGCCACTAGGTGAGCAATAACTTTGCATGTGCATTAGGGACCTAGTGAGCTAACATTCTCTTGCTAAATCCATTTGAAAATGCTAACACACGTGCACAAGTGGAGAGACACTTTTGTGTTGGCATATGAGAGCAAGGGTTTATGGGGTTTGGGTGTAAAACCCTCCCACCGAGCTTGCGAGGCGGGACTCGGATGTTGTCAGAAGAAAAAGGGTCATCTGGAGGTGACCGAACGCTGTCCCGGTTGAGACCGGACGCGTCCGGTCAAGCTGTGTCGTCCGGTGCATTTTCAGGGATGACCGGACGCTGGCGACCGGACGCTCCGGTGCCAAGTTCGGTCGTGTGTGCTGGCGTGGCCGAGCTGAGCAAGTGTGGACCGGACGCCAGGCGTGTCCGGTCAAGGTGCAGCGGACGCGTCCGGTCAAGATTTGGCCTCTCTGGATACTCTCTAGTGGGTGACCGGACTCTACTGTGCTGGCGTCCGGTCAGTACAACGGACGCGTCCGGTCGAGTGATTGACAGCGCGCGAGCATGGTACCCGTTGTGCGCCAATGGCTACATTCAAACGTTAGCGCACAAGGGCCGTTTATGTTGGACCGGATGCTGGACCGGACGCGTCCGGTCAGTGTGCTTCGCGCGTCTGGTCAGTGCACAGACAGGCTGATTTGAGTGTAACGGTTGAGTGCTTTGGTGGGTGCCTATATAAGTAAATTGGCCGGCTCTAGGGAGTCTCTCTTGGCATTTTGACATACTTGACATCCCCTAGAGCTAAGCAAACCTTCTCCCTCACTTTGCATGCCTCTTGATTGATCTAGAGAGTGATTGGGAGAGCTTCTAGTGCATTTGCCTTATGATTGAGCATCTAGTGGCACTAGTGAGCGTTCTTGCTGCGATTGAGCTTATTATTCTTGGTGATTGCCGTCACCTAGACGGTTGGAGTAGTGAGCCGGAGTTGAGCAAGATTGAAGATTGTTCTTGGCCACTCTGGAGGTGATTGTGAGGGGTATTGATCCCACCTCGCGGGAGAGCGCAAAAGGAATCCTTAGTGGAATCTCGTGTCATTGAGTTACCCTCACTTTGTGTGAGTTCTTGTGGCGTCCGATGAGGGCTTGGCTTGTGACGCCGATTAGCCACCGAACTACCGAGTGTGTGGTCGACACAACGGAGAGTAGCGTGCCAGCAAGCACGTGAACTTCGAGATAAAAATCTTGTGTCCCTCGGTGTTCTTGTGTGGTTTGATCCGTCGAGATCAACTTGGATTTCTCTATTAGATCATCTCTTCGGGTTTCATTATATTGACAAGACGGTAATTGATCATCATCCCGAAGACACGGTTTGCACTCTCTCGGTTCCCTTCCTTGCGATTACATTTGTGCAAAGTATCATACTAGGTTGTGCAGTGTAGTTTGCTTGCTAAGGACATTAATCTTAATGTGCCTAGTGTATTAGGATTGTTAGAATTGGATAGGTTGGCTTG